>JAPQNM010002450.1:27500-37500 GCA_029783475.1 Metacarcinus magister | reverse complement strand
GGTCGGAAAGGAAACTAGAGATGAGGGTACAGAGAGAAGGATAGAATCCGTAGGAGAGTAGTTTAGAAATTAAAGATTTATGCCAGACTCTATCGAAGACTTTCGATATGTCAAGGCCGACAGCAAAGGTTTCACCGAAGTCCCTAAAAGAGTTAGGAAAGCAAGAAGATCACCAGTAGATCGGCCTTTACGGAAACCATACTAGCAATCAGAGAGAAGGTTGTGAGCTGATAGATGCCTCATAATCTTCTTGTTAAGGACAGATTCAAAGGCTTTAGAAAGGCAGGAAATCAAAGCTATAGGGCGGTAGTTAGAAGGATTGGAGCGGTCACCCTTTTTAGGGACAGGTTGAATGTGAGCAAACTTTCAGCAAGAAGGATAGGTAGAAGTAGAGAGACACAAATGAAAGAGTTTGACCAGGTAGTGAGCGAGTTCGGAAGCACAGTTTTTGAGAACAACAGGAGCTCCATTAGACCGTAAGCCTTCCGAGAATCAAGGACAGAGAGGGCCTTGAAAACGTCATAATAAAGAATCTTTATTATATGGATGAAGTAGACAGAGGGTGGAGGAGTAGGAGGAATATGCCCAGTATCTTCCAAAGTAGAGTTGGTAGCAAAGGTTTGAGCGAAGAGTTTCAGCTTTAGAGAAAGAAGAGACAGCTGTGGGGCCATCTGGTTGAAGTAAAGGAGGGAAAGATGAAGAAGTAAAATTGTTAGAGATATTATTTGCTAGATGCCAGAAATCACGAGAAGAGTTACAGTTGGAAAGACTTTGACATTTTCTATTGATGAAAGAGTTTTTAGTAAGTTGGAGAATAGATTTGGCATGATTACGGGCAGAAATATATAGGGCATGAGTTTCAGCAGATGGATTGCTACGGTACCGTTTGTGAGCCGCCTCTCTATCATTGACAGCACGAGAACAAGCAGAGTTAAACCAGGGCTTTTTAGCTTTAGTATTAGAGAAAGTATGAGGAATGTATAGCTCCATACCAGAGATAATCACCTCTTTTATGCGCTCGGCACAAAGAGAAGGATCTCTGACATGGAAGCAATAATCATACCAAGGAAAATCAGAATAGTACTGCCTCAGGTCCTCCCACTTAGCAGAGTTGAAATGCCAGAAACACCTCTGCTTAGGCGGGTCCTGAGGCTGCACTGGAGTGATAGGACAGGTAACGGAAATAAGATTGTGATCGGAGGAGCCCAATGGAGAGGAAAGTTTAACAGAGTAAGCTGAAGGGTTGGAAGTTAAGAAAAGATCAAGAATGTTGGGCGTGTCTCCAAGGCTGTCAGGGATACGGGTAGGGAACTGCACTAGCTACTCTAGGTCATGAAGGATAGCAAAGTTGAAGGTTTGTTCACCAGGTTGGTCAGTGAAAGAAGATGAAAGCCAAAGCTGGTGGTGAACATTGAAATCCCCTAAAATGGAGATCTCAGCATAAGGAAAGTGACATGGGATGTACTCCACTTTGGAAGTCAAATAGTCAAAGAATTTTACATAGTCAGAGGAATTAGGTGAGAGATATACAGCACAGATGAATATAGCTAGTGAGTGACATTGAAGTCTTAGCCAGATGGTAGAAAATTGTGAAGATTCAAGATTGTGGGCACGAGAGCAAGTAATGTCGTTACGCACATATGCGCAACAGCCAGCTTTGGATTGAAAATGTGGATAGAGAAAGTAGGAGGGAACAGAGAAGGGGCTGCTGTCAGTAGTCACAGACAACTGTGTTTCAGTTAGGAAGAGAAGATGAGGTTTAGTGGAGGAGAGATGGTGTTTCACAGATTGGAAATTAGATCTAAGGCCACGAATGTTGCAGAAATCGAGAGTAAAAGTATTAGAGGAAGTGTCAAGACACCCGAGGTCGTCAGCAGAGGGGCAGTCTGACCTGGGGACATTTGTGGTCCCCTCCCCAGATGGGGACTCCGAGGCTGGGTGTGGTGAAGCCATTTTAAAATTTTGATTTGAAGACAGTGTACAAGTGTATGGTGTAGTAATGTTATGTAGGTAGTAGAAGAGGGCAGGGTGCAGCTGCTCTCTTGTGTAAATGAGACACTAAGGGAACCGGGAAGAGACGACACGATAACTATTTGCTCCACACCTGATACGTATTTTCTGATGTTCACATCAAAAACCCAAATGCAAGGTATAATGATACAACTTTATACACATTTCTAGGTCGCCATGTATGTGTACGGGTGTATAAGTTTTTTATGAAAGCAGTTACTGTCCTCCTTCAGCAAGAGGATGGAGTGTATGGTGTGTGAAAGATCACAGCCTTACCCATAGATCGAACTATAATGAGCTGCAAGCTCTCTCCATGAGGGTAACGGCTGGCGATTGCGAGTCCAGCGCGTGATCCTCAAACCATTATGACGCACACACGCACGCACGCACGCGCACTCACTCACACTCACACACACACACACACTCACACGCACACGCACACGCACGCGCACATACACACGCACACGCACACGCACACGCAAACACAAAAAAATGGGCATATGACACGCACATATATTAACCCGTCGTTGAAAAATAGGAATCTCAACGTCAAGCTCTGTCATATATGTGGGTCCACGAGTACACACATCTTGTTAGTCAATACTTTGCAGGGATGTTAAGTAACGGTCAAAGGAGATGAACAATAAAAGGATGAATTGGAAAAAGAAACCTGGTGGTGAGAGGGCTTAGAAGGAGTTCAGATAAAAGTGAGGTGAGGAGCCAGATTTAGTTGGCATGGCAGGGCGTCTCTCGTGCGGGTGGTGACAGACACGTGCGAGGAAATAGTTGGAACTCAGGAATGACTTAATCTAATGGTTGAAAGAGTTCGTCTCCCTCACCCATTAGGCCAAAAAAGTGAGTGAATGCCGCCATTCTTCCCCCACACACCCGTTACTCAAGCGCGTTAATGAGCCGTGAGGTGCGTAATGACGCCAAGTGTTCGCGGCAGTCACAGCCTCCCTGGAACAACAGTGAGTAGTTACGTCTCGATCATTATTTCCTCTACGCACGACGACATATCAAACATGACATTAAATTTTTTTAGTTACGTTTCAACATGAATGTTAGTGTCTCCGCATGTTGTATTTTTATTACTAATATTATGGAAACGCTTTAATATTAGTTGAAATTGTCGTGTCAAAAGTTTTCTTGCACATGACGGTCAGTTGAAAATAAATAAATAGAGCATTGTTTACAGAGAGACAGCAACAATGAAGTGCCTGGTAAAAATGGTTTCAGAGGATACCTCAGTATTGCTATCCTCACTCCTTGGAGGTGCAAGTGTGCCCCCCCCCTCAGTCTCAGTCTCAGGCTCAGGCTCAGGCTCAGGCTCAGGCTCAGGCTCAGGCTCTGGCTCTGGCTCTGGCTCTGGCTCTGGCTCTGGCTCTGGCTCTCCTCGCTCTACTCGCTCTCCTCGCTCTCCTCGCTCTCCTCGCTCTTTTTCTTGCATGACACCTGCTGACACCCACACCGCCCGATTCACGTTAATCTGAGTCTGCTTTGCTCAGAATATGAGTAGCAGGAACCTCTTATTTTCTGAAATCTCCTTCTCTTTACCTTCTTGAGCCTGTCACTATGTGCACAAAACTATTGCTCCCAACTTTTTTTCACTGTACACCTTGCTAAGTTTAGGATAGTGGCCACACCAAGGTCTGCAGGCACACTTACAATTTCCCCAATAACAACGTTCTTTGGGAAACTATTCCGATAGCTCAGGGCATAGACAAGTGCTTGCCAATGATCGTGGTGTTGCGTCTCTTTCCTATCCAGTCTGCTCTCGTTACAGGCTCGTCAAAGGGGTGCAAAGGGCGAGGGGCGGTGGAAATGCTGGGGCGGATTAATGATACGACAAGTGGTGGCAGCAGTTGAGACGAGCGGAACATATGGTGAGGGAAGAGTTCTTGATATCAATTAGAGGAAGTGAGTGGTGAGAGAGAGAGAGAGAGAGAGAGAGAGAGAGAGAGAGAGAGAGAGAGAGAGAGAGAGAGAGAGAGAGAGAGAGAGAGAGAGAGAGAGAGAGAGAGAGGAGAGAGAGAGAGAGAGAGAGAGAGAGAGAGAGAGAGAGAGAGAGAGAGGAGAGAGAGAGAGAGAGAGAGAGAGAGAGAGAGAGAGAGAGAGAGAGAGAGGAGAGAGAGAGGAGAGAGAGAGAGAGAGAGAGAGAGAGAGAGAGAGAGAGAGAGAGAGAGGAGAGAGAGAGAGAGAGAGAGAGAGAGAGAGAGAGAGAGAGAGAGGAGAGAGAGAGAGAGAGAGAGAGAGAGAGAGAGAGAGAGAGAGAGAGAGAGAGAGAGGAGAGAGAGAGAGAGAGAGAGAGAGAGAGAGAGAGAGAGAGAGAGAGAGAGAGAGAGAGAGAGAGAGAGAGAGAGAGAGAGAGAGAGGAGAGAGAGAGAGAGAGAGAGAGAGAGAGAGAGAGAGAGAGAGAGAGAGAGAGAGAGAGAGAGAGAGAGAGAGAGAGAGAGAGAGAGAGAGAGGAGAGAGAGAGAGAGAGAGAGAGAGAGAGAGAGAGAGAGAGGAGAGAGAGAGAGAGAGAGAGAGAGAGAGAGAGAGAGAGGAGAGAGAGAGAGAGAGAGAGAGAGAGAGAGAGAGAGAGAGAGAGGAGAGAGAGAGAGAGAGAGAGAGGAGAGAGAGAGAGAGAGAGAGAGAGAGAGAGAGGAGAGAGAGAGAGAGAGAGAGAGAGAGAGAGAGAGAGGAGAGAGAGAGAGAGAGAGAGAGAGAGAGAGAGAGAGAGAGAGAGAGGAGAGAGAGAGAGAGAGAGAGAGAGAGAGAGAGAGAGAGAGAGAGAGAGAGGAGAGAGAGAGAGAGAGAGAGAGAGAGAGAGAGGAGAGAGAGAGAGAGAGAGAGAGAGAGAGAGAGAGAGAGAGAGAGGAGAGAGAGGAGAGAGAGAGAGAGAGAGAGAGAGAGAGAGAGAGAGAGAGAGAGAGAGAGAGAGAGAGAGAGAGAGAGGAGAGAGAGAGAGAGAGAGGAGAGAGAGAGAGAGAGAGAGAGAGAGAGAGGAGAGAGAGAGAGAGAGAGAGAGAGAGAGAGAGAGAGAGAGAGAGAGAGAGAGAGAGAGAGAGAGAGAGAGAGAGAGAGAGAGAGAGAGAGAGAGAGAGAGAGAGAGGAGAGAGAGAGAGAGAGAGAGAGAGAGAGAGAGAGAGAGAGGAGAGAGAGAGAGAGAGAGAGAGAGAGAGAGAGGAGAGAGAGAGAGAGAGAGAGAGAGAGAGAGAGAGAGAGAGAGAGAGAGAGAGAGAGAGAGAGAGAGAGAGGAGAGAGAGAGAGAGAGAGAGAGAGAGAGAGAGAGAGAGAGAGAGAGAGAGAGAGAGAGGAGAGAGAGAGAGAGAGAGAGAGAGAGAGAGAGAGAGAGAGAGAGAGAGAGAGAGAGAGAGAGAGAGAGAGAGAGAGAGAGAGAGAGAGAGAGAGAGAGAGAGAGAGAGAGAGAGAGAGAGAGAGAGAGAGAGAGAGAGACAGAGAGAGAGACAGAGAGAGAGACAGAGAGAGAGACAGAGAGAGAGACAGAGAGAGAGACAGAGAGAGAGAGAAGTGGGGAGAAAAAGGGGAATCAAGCTGAATTAAATGGATAATAAGTCTGTGAAGGTCACTGTTATGTTATGTAAATTAAAAATGTAAGTGATGATAGGCTAAAGTTAAGAAACGGACGAGAGTGGGAGATAAGGCGTCAAGGAGGGCGTGAGGGAAGAGATAGAGGCGCCAAGAGGATAAAAACCTCCCCACTATGGCCAACGGGAGACGGTAAAAGGGGACGGAGACGGGGGAGAGAAGGGTAAGTGAGGGTCTTATCCGAGACTAAGTGGAGTGAGGGTAGGGGAGAAGGGTGCCAAAGCCGCCGTCAGGGTCGAATATAAAGTCCCTTGGGTCGGGGGTGTAGTTGCTGCCTCAAAGGTAACGCTGTTTCCTCCCAGCGTCTGAGGTCTGCTACTATTTGTTGGGTTCACTTCCCTTGCCGTCTCCCTTTCCTCCTCTCTCATTTCTTTCTGGCACTTGTCTCCCCACTCTCTTTTCTGGATTCCTCGCACTTCCACTCACTGCTCTCTGGCTTCTTCTTCTCCCTTCCACCATTTTTTTTCTCCTTCTTCACACTTATCTTTTACTCTATCTCTCTTGTCTTCCCAGTCCCCCCAATCCCTTCTGCTACCTCACCCAATAGCTGATCTCCCTTCAGGCATCACGTCTTAACATTCCTTTTCTTCAGACCTTATTTTATTAGTTTCTTTTTCTTCAGTTTAATTGTTCCTCCTCATACCACCTCCTCCTCCTCCTCCTCCTCTTCCTCCTCCTCCTCCTCCTCCTCCTCCTCTTCATTTGAGCTCAAAATCACCCTCGATGATACGACACACTTGATTAATTGTTTGAAATAATCACGTTTTCGTTTCAGTAAATCAATAAAGGCTAAGCCAGTCGTTTGCAATACATAAGACGTACCTAAATATTTTGCTAATCACATTTCTCTTCGTCTACATTGAATTCATGAATATAGCAAGTATTTCTTTTTTCTCTCTCTTTTCAGTAAAGGAAAAAGTAGTAAAACTAAGTACAGGTGATGAAGATCACTGTCAAGTTTGGAAGAGATCCAAACGGGCGGGATGGATAGATGAATTTGGGGGGAGTTGGGAACACAAAGAGAGTACAGTGTAATGTGATACCCCATTAACCTGCACCACTCTCACTCTTCCTCCTGCTCCCCTCCTTTTCATCCCCAACATATCAATTACTGCACTGATCTTTTTCTCGTAACACGTTTGATATAATTGCGTTCATGTGCCTGTAAAATTATGAAAAATGTGAAGGGAAAGACTCTTCTTTCCATGATGACACAAACGATACCGCAGCTCCACAGGAATAATAACTTTCGCAGCAGCAGCAACAGCAGCTGCTGCTGCTCCTGTTACCTCCACCGCCGCTGCTGCTGATGTTGGTACTGCTGTGACAATGTAGTCACAATAGTGCGAAATCCTTCTCATCAGTTGTAATAAACGAGGGAAACCAAGCAGAGAGGATCATAATCGTAGCCTAATGGAAAAGGATCTGATGCGATAAAGTGGAAATTGGAATGTAGTCTAAGAGGATTGTGACGGCGGTGGTGTGGTGTGTTTCAGATGACTTTGTAGCGCCAAGGTTTCACTGAATTTCCCGTTTAGATTCTTCCTTTTCTTTAGTTACCAAGTTTCCACTATGTCGTGACCGTACCTGGGCTAGCCTAGGTATCATCCAGCCAGATCGCCACACACTGAATTATTCGCTGTATAAAATAGACATTATATACGCGTTGTCGTGGTCTCCGCCTCGGCTCCTCCTCCACACCACCACTGCCTCTTACATGCGGAGAGTATTGACTCGGCGATTACACGCTCTGTATGCTGATAATATCGTAAACGTGAATCAATCTTCAAGCTCGGCGGCGGTACTAGAGCTGAGAGGCGCAATGCGTATCAATAGACTCGGGTTGGTGCGGGAGTGGAAGAGGAAAAAAAAAAACATAAATCTTGTTCAGGACCAAGAAGAGATTAGGTGACGAATTATAATCAGCGCATTGAAATAGGCCTGTCAAGTGAGGGTACAGGAGTCTAACTTGGGTTGATGTACTGTGCACTTTACGTCCATCAGCGTGGTGGTGTTTGGCAGGCTTCAGTGTAGGACTATTATATCTTCCCTTATCCGTAACGACTTCAAGGTTTCTGTTCTTATTTTCACTCACCTTTTTCTATTACTAATAACACCACATTATTGCTAGCAGCATGATACACGTTGAGGGTAGTTTGGATCTAAATTGTAAGTTACCATTGATCTGTACTGGAATTTTGATATCGAAATGTGTTACGAAGTTGCTGTCTGATATGTACAAAGAAAATTAAAGTCAAATATAGTTGCAAATATTATCATACTATTCGTTTAAAGCAACCATAAGAGAAATAGCTAATTTTTCTAATTGGCATTTTGAACGAAGAAACTTCTTTAGCTTACGCAAGATATTCCAAACAAGGCAAAAATATAATTGTGTTGAATGCGGTCTTAAATTTAAAGGCATAACGTGGTCGCTTTCTGCTAATGATTATCTGTTTTGGTCTTATTTGTCTTTTAAGAGGAACAGCATGTGTGTTCGTTGGTCAGGAAAATATGTACAGCCCCAGCAGCGAGGGTACATGCTATTGTATTCATCCCATACGACAATCAGATAAAAATTGCAAGTTAAAATAGTCTCCTCTTAATCATTACCTTACAATATTGCCACATTTATCTTCTAAGGACATAGTTGAAACAGTAATTAGCTTTACCAATTATGAAATAAATCAATTCCATAGAGAAATTGTTTGTTTCAGCACATTTTACTTTTAGGAAATTATAGTCATCCACACCATTGGAATCAATAACGTAAGCACCACATAAGAAATCTAAATCGAAAAAGTGTATTGATTAAAAGGCTGCGTTCACCAGAATCACATCATATCAGCAAGAGACAGTGTGGAATGTTTATACGTGGAAGAGACCCTTACTACACTTGTCAACACTTAGTCTACTAGTTATTAGTACTTGTTCTGGATTCTAATCCTGAATTCATGTGACTTCTCTTTGATTGTTAATTTTCTATTACTCTCTTTATTTTGCATCTCACCATCATGTGCTACATTCTTCATTGTTTTTCTTTAGTCTGTTAGTAAGTATGAGGTACATCATCAGTATTGTTGGATAAGTGAATAAATTCATAAGAAATAAGTAAATAAAAAGTTACATAAATAAAGTAGCAATCTTATGGTGTGTTTGGGTGTGATGTAGCACGTCCCTCCACACCTCCATCACCCATGATCACACCCTTCACCACTCCTCACCAAGCCCTCACCCTCACCACCCTCACCATCACCCATTATCATAATGGTCTCATTATCAGACATCCCCTTCAACACTTCATTAACCTCATCACTCCCATCCATCATCACACCACCATTATACCACCATCATCACAATCACACTATACATAACCTCAATCAATGGGAAGCTATGGTATTACGGAAAGCTATGGTATTACAGGGAAGCAATGGTATTTGGTAAGTTATGGTATTACGGGAAGCTATGGTATTACGGGATGCTATAGTATTACAGGGAAGCTATGGTATTACGGGAAGCTATGGTATTACGGGAAGCTATGGTATTACAGGGAAGCTATGGTATTACAGGGAAGCTATGGTATTACAGGGAAGCTATGGTATTTGGGAAGCTATGGTAATACTGGGTGAGCTAAACAGGTTAAGATCCGGTTTTTCAACCACTCGATATATCTTTACCTTTATAATGCACTCCAAATTCAACCTCAGAAACTTGTTTAGATCACCTCAAACAGGTTTGCCGCTGAATTAAAGAAAAAAATATGTATACTTAACATTATGTAAAATATTGAAGAAAAAAAATGTAAGTGGCAATAACATGGCCATTGGTATGGCAATGGTGGTGTGACTGCGTGACATCTAGTGAAGAAAAAGGAGAGATGTGTGTCACGAGAGCCAATAAAATCATTGGTTTTAGTCACAGGACTTCTTGAGCCAATCACATCTCATTATATCATATCACCCACGATTTTGAAAGCAAAGCGCGGGCTGCTCAGTTCAAATATAGACTGTGAGTGGTGCAGCGTAAGCTTTCTTGACTTAATAAAAATGTATCACAGAAAGAAAGAAAGCTCTCTAGAGTTCTTCAAAAGCCACGGCATGCTTCCATGGATTGTTAAGTGTGCTTTCTGTGGTAAAGCGTGTAATTCCAAGCCGTCATATCGTAATTTTTATTGTTCAAAGGTTTGCGTCAACACAAGAGGCCGCCTCATTAAGTGCAAGATCACAGTTAGTGAGAGAGAAGGCACATTCCTGGATAAAGCTCACATAATCACTGATAAACTACAAACATTTATTGCCTTATTTTTAGATAAAGCAAGAAGCCAGTGTGATGCGGAAGATTGGCTCGGTTTATCTATTAAAACGTGTGTGAACTGGGCTTCTTTCTGCTACGAGGT
>JAPQNM010002450.1:15000-22500 GCA_029783475.1 Metacarcinus magister | reverse complement strand
CAGGTCGTTCGCGGGATGGACGCTGTTGTCGTTTATATCGACAATATCCTGATCGCCTCGTCAACACCACAGGAACACGAAGTCCACCTACGACAACTCTTCAACCGCCTCCAAGAATATGGCCTCAGGATCCACCCGGCAAAGTGCATCCTCCGGGCGCGAGAATTGGATTTCCTGGGCCACAGAGTCTCCGCCGCGGGTATATCGCCTCTCCCGCAGAAAGTGCTCGCCATTCAAGAGTTTCCCCAGCCGAGCATTCCCAGGAAATTGAGGGAATTCCTCGGGATGATAAATTATTACCATCGTTTCATTCCTCACGCCGCTCATTCCCTGGCGCCGCTCAACGACTTGCTGAAGGGGACAAAGGCGACGTCCACCAAGCCGCTGGTATGGTCGCGCGAGGCTGAGGCGGCCTTCCACACCATCAAAGCACGCCTGGCCGACCTTATCCTCCTTGCTCACCCCGCTCCCAACGCGCCAACTACTCTCACCACGGACGCATAATCCGAAGCAGTGGGCGCGGTGTTGCAACAAGACATGGATGGCGTTTTCACTCCCATTCCCTTCTTCAGCAAGCGTCTTGAGCCGTGTCAGCAAAAGTACAGCGCCTTCGACAGAGAACTGTTGGCCATCTATGAAGCCATCCGTCACTTCCGCCATTTTCTAGAGGCCCGGCAGTTCCACATCCTTACGGACCACAAGCCGCTGACGTACGCCATGGCCCAACGCGGCGACAACTTCTCCCCCAGGGTATCACGGCAATTGGCGTATATCTCTGAGTTCACCACAGACATCCGCCACATACGGGGCGTAGACAAAACTGTGGCTGACACCCTGTCACGTGGGGTGGCGGCTGTCATCCCGGCGGCGCCACTCCCCGACTACGCCGCCATCGCTGCCGCGCAATGAACCTATCCCAAACTTCAACAGCTGCTCAATGGCCCCACCGCCCTTCAACTCGAGCAGCTGGAGGTTCCGGGCTCCCCGCACAAGCTGTGGTGTGATGTGTCATGCGGGGCGCCACGGCCGTACATTCCTTCAGATCACCGCCGGCCTCTTTTTACGCACTTCCACTCTCTGGCCCATCCTGGCGTAAAAGGCACCCAACGCCTCATCGGTAAACGCGCCATGTGGCCGGCAATGCGGCGTGATATTCAGCAGTGGGCGCGGGAGTGTCTAACCTGCCAGGCCAGCAAGGTGCACCGCCATACCAAGACTCCAGTGCAGGCCATCCCCACACCTACCCAACGCTTCCACACGGTACACATCGACATCGTAGGACCCCTCCCAGTATCCCGGGGCCACAAGTACCTGTTTACTTGCGTGGACCGGTGTACCAAGTGGGCGGAGGCCACGCCTATGCCCGACATTACAGCTGAGGATGTGGCACACCACTTCCTCACCAGCTGGGTCGCGCGTTTTGGTGCTCCGCACACCATTATCACAGACCAAGGAACTCAATTTGAGTCTTGGGCGTGGCAAGACCTCCTCACCTTCCTCGGTACACATCGGCAGCGAACTACGGCGTATCACCCGCAGAGTAATGGGGCTATCGAACGTTTTCACAGACGTTTAAAAGAAGCATTACGGGCTCAGCCACACCCAGACCACTGGGTTGACACCCTCTCCATTGTCCTCCTGAATCTCCGCGCCACAGACAAGGAGGACCTCGGACACGCGCCGGCAGAGTTAGTATATTGGGAGGACTTACGGCTACCTGGCCAATCAGGACACCCGCTGATGACGGAAGGCACACTCTCTCCTTCCTCCCCGCCATGCCATGAACGCCCTTCGACCCACCCAGCCGCGACTGCCACCACCACGACCCACCTACATCCCACGCGACCTACAGGAGGCTCAAATGGTGTTCCTCCGTAAGGACGCCCACACAGGCGCCCTTCAACGCCCTTACAGCGGTCCATACCCGGTCATGGCACGCACGAACAAGCACATGACGATACTGCGCAGCGGTCGACCTGCCGTGGTATCGCTGGACCGGGTCAAGCCTGCATTGTCGCCTCCAGCAGACAATCCTCCTCCTCCTCCAGTACATGGGGGGCCCGCAGCGGGGAGAGATTATCCACACTTCCTCCACCCTTCTCCCACCCTCCTTCCTCCTCCATCCTTCATCATCCTTCCTCTTACACCCTTCATCCACCCTCCTGCCCCGACCCTCCCATCTCCCTCTCTCACCCTCCCATCCTCCTCTCACCCATCGCCACCTCCACCAGCCAACACCCTACCTTCCTCTCCCATCCTCCTTTCTCCTCCACTCCACCTCACCCCTCCGATCCCGCTCCTCCCACCCAATCTCCACCCACCACCGCCACCCTCACCCCAGCCACCTGCCCGCCCAGACACCCCACACCCGGAATCTCCGACACCACTAAGCCAGGATTCCTCTCCCCTGGAGGAGTTCACTCCTGAGGGCGTCATCCTCCGCTCCGGGAGAGTGGTAACGAGACCACTATATTTTCAAGCGGGCCAATAGGTGATACTTAATTACCATGTACGAATGTAGTTCCTTTTTATGTATATTTCTTTTCTCATACATGTACCGCCGCAATTATGTATATATTTTATGTGTTTGTTCGTGTTTCCCGCATGCTTGTAATAGCCGGCAGGTAACTCTGTATAACATTGTTCTTCATTCTGTGGGCGGGGGAGGGGGGAGTTTGATTTGATTTAATAAATTTATTGCGCTAGTGCGCCAGACAATAGGTTTACATTGTAGCAGGACATAATTATAGGATCTACCACACACACACACACACACACACACACACACACACACACACACACACACACACACACACACACACACACACACACACACACACACACACACACACACACACACACACACACACACACACACACACACACACACACACACACACACACAGAGGACCATACAAAAAAGGCATATGCCACGCAGGGCTCGTTAGGCTATCTAAACCCACCAAAACGAGGGTGGCGTAACAATAGTTCCTCCAAAACATCGTGTTGTAGTAGATGTTTACAAACCACATCCAGTGGTTGGCCTTGGGGCAGCAGGTGACTGACAGTTGGGCAGATCAGGCAGTAGTGTCGTAGAGTGTTGGCTCGAGGCGCGGCGCACAGCCGACACTCCGTGAAGGAAGGCTCGCCTTCCACCCCGGCAATCTCCCACGGTGGCCGGTAGCCCAGCCGCAGACAGGCAGAAACAACGTTGTGCCTCCGAACCATGAGGCCCTGCCGACGGTACGAGTACTTGTGGAGGCAAACAGACTCGTAGTGGAGGATGGTAATACTGTAGGGCCTCTCTGCATCCCTGCGTCGCCGTACAGGGAGAAGAGCAGCGGAGCGGACTCTGGAGAGGTAGCATGTCAGGGAGAGGTGGCGTCCAGCACCACGAGGAGGTAGGTGGCAAGCTTCCTTCGCGAGTCTGTCAACTGTATCATTGTAATTTAAACTCACATGAGAAGGAACCCAAACAAATTTAATAATTAAGTTACGGCGACACATTAAAGACAAAAAAGATAGAATTTGATGAACAACTGTAGGGTGTGTGGGTTGAACACTGGAAAGGGACTGGAGGGCAGGCTTAGAGTCACAAACGATGACAGCATTTACTCCAAAGAAGACTAACAGCATCAAGAATGGCATACAGTTCACATAATGTGGAGCTGGAGTGGTCACGGAGACGACGGCCAACCCAACCCCCTGGAGGCGGCTCCAGGTCAGGCGAGAAAACCGCGCCACCAGCCGCGCCATCCGCTTGCAGTGACCCGTCAGTGTAGAGGCGGTGTGGAGCTGCTATGGGGAACATTACTCTTGCTAAGTGTTCCAGAGCCAACTGTAGCTGTAGGGAAGGCGTCCGACTTGGAAGTGGAAGTGTAACTCGCCTCAGGTATAGGCAGCATCCAGGGTGGAGGGCCTGGTGGTATGTCGGCTTCATGAATATCCAGATTAAGGCTTTGGAGCATAGAGGAAACAGACTTGATAAGAGCACGTCCCGATGGCAGTAAGGGAGGGACGGGACAGTTCGGTCTAAGGCAATTCCTGATTAGCTGTGAGTAGTGAGGTGAAAGATGTGGGAAATGGAGGCACTTAACAGTAAGACAAGTGAGATTTGAATTAATTCTTTCAACCAAAGGTGGTAGACACAACTCACACTGCATGTTTACTATCCTGGTAGACATAGGACAGCCAAGAATTATTCTCATTGCTCTATTTTGAAATTTTTCTAAGGGTTCAAAAGCATTCCTAGGAAGTTGAATCAAGGCAGGAGAAAGGTAATCCACAACAGAGCGAATAAAAGCAATATAGATGGTCCTGGCCACAGGAATGGAGATGCCTGAACAATTGTTAGTGAGCCACTGAAATGGAGTGAGTCGGTGTTGGAGGCGATCCAACAAGTCACGGACGAAGGGATGAGCTTGACGCCCGGTGGGTAGAGCTGCTGAAATTTTGACAGGTGCGCCCAGGTAACGGTATTGAGAGCACAAGGGAATGACAGTCCCTCCAATGGTGAAGTCCGGCAAGCCTTGAGGAGGGCGGCAAGAGAATATTCTGCTCTTATCTGGGGAAACAACAATACCACAGTGAGAGGAAGCCACAGAGAAGGTGGTAAGAAACTGCTGGGTATCCCTTGGTGAAGTAGAATGAACACAAATATCATCAGCATAACAAGTAATAGTAATTCCAGGAATGTCAGGTAAAGAAGTAATCAATTTATGCATCAAAATGTTAAACAAAAATGGGCTGAGAACGCCTCCTTGAGGCGTACCGAGATGAAAACTGCGTGAATGACTGTACACACCACTGAAAAACACACGGGAGGTCCTGTTACTAAGATAGCCCTGAATCCACCGTAAGAGATTACCTTTTACCCCAAAGTCAACGAGTTGATCCAAAATGATGTCCCTATTAGCAACGTCGAAGGCACTTTGAAGGTCGATGAAGGCCACAACACTGTCCCGGGAAAGGTGGGAGTACAAATCGACGAGGCAATGGTGTGTGCTGCGCTGGGGAAGGAATCCAAATATACGGGGAGAAAGGCGGTCTTGCAGACGGTACATAAGACGGTTTAATAAAATTCTTTCCATCACCTTACAAAAACAGGAAGTAAGGAAAATAGGCCTGAACTTGGCCGTGCCGGGCTTGGGGATGGGTATAATGGTGCTGTAGGTCCACGCTCGTGGTACACAACCGTTTTGGAGGCAAAGGTTGTACAGGCAAAGCAGGGGGTTCCCGGGAACGCGTTGTAGCAGGCGTAACACTGCGTAGGTAATACCGTCATCGCCAGGGGACGTAGCTTTACCTCGAGAAAGAGCACGGCGCAGTTCCTCCTCAGTTATCTGCACTGTTTCATCGTCATCATCTTGTAACAGAGCTGATACCAGATGAAGTCGCCGAACAGGAGCACGGGAAAAAAGTGCATCTTGTATGTGGATGGGAAGACTAGCCGGGGTAGATTGTTCCGACCAAGCATTAACAAGTTGTTGGGCGTAGGCGTCGGGAGTGTGATGTCGGGCAGTGGCGGGCGTTTTCCTAACAACCCTACGGATGAGATGCCACATGGTAGTTACACTTGTCTGCTGGTTAATGCTGTCTGTGAAGCGCTGCCAAGACGTAGTGAGTGCACACTCCTGCAATGCGACTAAAGCATCCCTGGATGTCTGGTAACGATGAAGCAGAGCAGGAGTCGGGTTGGCTTGAAACAATGAACCATCACGTTCAGCCTCCTCCCTAGCCTCTTGAATACGTGCGTCAAGTGTCCAGGGGTGGGCAGCACGGCGAAGTTGTAGGTGTGGCCGGGAGACATATAGCCTGTGAAAATCATGAGTGGCAGAGACAAGATCGCAGTATAGCTGGTCAGGTGATGAAAGGTCAAAAGTAGGTAACACCCGAACCATGTAAGAGATCTAGTTAGGGCAATACTTAGAAGGCACAACAATACGTGAACGAGTAACAGGAATGGTAGGGTTAGCAGGCAGAGAATAATGAAAACGAAGTGCGACGTGATCCGAGAATAAAGCTGGCACAGAGGAGCAAAGCACCCGAGACGCCATCAAGCCAGATGTCAGGACGTGATCCAAAGTACCTCCGCGGGAGTGAGTGGCGCCTCCAGTGTCCCAGCGCGTTAGACAATGCCTGTGGAGATAGGAAAGAAGACGAACACCATTATGATTATGAGAGCCAGAAAGATCACACAAATCAGGATGCCGAGCATTAAAGTCTCCCATATACACCATGCCACGCACTGTAGGAGGAGGGAGAGCCTCAGGATTGAGTTTAGCAGGAGCAGAATAAACATTGCATAGCTGTAGTACACCATCCACTAGTGAGATCTCAAAGAGCTGAAAGGTTGTGTCAGGATCAGAGGAGGTGCGGAGAAGGCGATGTGGCAATGAGCTATGTATATAAGTCAAAAGACCATTCCTTACCAGATGGACGTATGGAACATAACCTGCGAGGGAAGGAGCTTGCCCAGCGGGGAGTGGCCGGCCTGGAAATGCTTCCTGAAGAAAAATAACACTTGGGTGATGACAAAAAACATAAGCCTTGAGTTGAGCAAGCTTGGCGTGACTGGTGATACCACAGACGTTCCAGGAGATGACATCTAACTGGTGATTAAGAGTGAACCTTATATTTTGAAGTAAGAGACCGGGAAGTGGAGGCAGACGAATGACTCGTAGAAGGAGACGGATCTGAAGAAGGCAATGACTGACAGAGTTTTTCAAGACTTGAAGCAATAGTATCCATCCTTTCGGTGAGGATGGTAACAGCAGAGACGACTGCCTTCTGAGCCTCAACCATGGTGGCGAGTTTGGTGTCAGAGGCGGCATGAGAAGCAACCAGCCCATCAATTCTGGCTTCAAGGTTGGTAAAGCGGTTCTCGAGAGCCTTACATCGTGCCATGAGGGAATCGACAGACTTACGGTGATCCATATCTGGAGGCGTGGCAGGAGTGATGAGAGGAGCAGACTGGGTGGCGAGTGGTGGCGGCGGTGGAGGTGGCGCGGTAGCAGAGGCAGGAGTCGGGGACTGGCGTCGAGCGCAACCATGCCAAACGTTAACCCCCGACTGTAAACAGCGTGGACACTTCCATCGAGACGTGTCCCCAGGAGGTGGGGGCTCGGAGGTGGAAGAAGTGGCTGCTGGAGGCAGTAGCTCACTCTTGAAGGGGCACGTCCTGGAGTCATGGCCGGCCGCACACCAGGCACACTTCGGCGGGGCAGAACAGTACGTGGAGATGTGGCCAACGCCCCAGCACCTGTAGCACCAAGGCTGGTCATTGTGTAGCTTCCGTACTTCACATGGTGGAAGGCAGGGGAGGAAGTCAAAGGAAATAACAGATGGAGGTGGGTCGGGAAGACACCAGACAACAACAATGCGGTTAATGGGGGAACCATCCTGGATGAAACGACGGGCAGAGTACACACCAGGGTGTGTCTGAGCAAGACTGGGGTCAACATCAACAGGAAAACGGGTGAGGATGTAGCTGGGGTACTT
>JAPQNM010002450.1:0-7500 GCA_029783475.1 Metacarcinus magister | reverse complement strand
CTACAAGAGGAGTGTAACACCTTCGAGCACTTCCAGTCATTTTCTTTTCACGTCAATCTGTGTTTATAAATATTCAGTTAGTGAGCGAACAAACAAGGCTGCAGTGAGAGCTTCCTTGCTTGTGTGAAAGCGGTGCGTGGAGGCGGACAAGGTATGAATGAGGCAGTGGGGGAGGGGAGTGTGGGAGGCGGCATCAGACAAGTATGTAATTAAAGAAGGGGGAGGGAGGGTTTGCTATGAGTCAGGTAAGAAGGTGAAGAGGAAAATAAGAATGGAAAAAAGGAAGGGAGGAAGGAAGGAAGAAAATATGTCACAAAAATAAAAATGAGTTGAATAAATAGGTAGGTGACAGTGAAGGAAGGATAGAATGAAAGAAGCAAGAAGGCAAATACACAAACAAACAACTAAGAAAAAAACAACGTACCAATTATGTAAATAGACATGCTGGGTGACAATGACCTACAAAACCATTCACCCAGCATACCCAAAATGCTCGGTTCAGTTTGGTTAGTTGCTGCAAAACACATTGACTCGTCGTCCGAAGACAATCTCAGCCATCAAGTGAAGGATACTGCCTGATGAGTCTTGTACCTCAGATTTTGCCTTGTTGCTGGAATAGGAGCTGCGAAGTAGAGTAGCGTGTTTAGGATATTCTCATCCCCCTCTAAGAGGGTTCTTTTTAGTTCTAGCACAGACAAATCTTGGGCACAGAGCTTGGCAAACACATATGCTGTTTAAAAGCTGAATGCCTACGCAGCATATTTGTACACACAAATGTGAATGAATGGTGGGTTACAAAACCATGTGTGTGGGGAAGCGGTGGTACAGTGGTCTAGCGCTCGGGTATGCGAGCCTAGGTTCCCGGGTTCGAATCCCCGTTATTCGCTGACCACTTTTCATTCTTTGATATCACCGCCGAGTGGCCAAAGACTACCCAAATTGCTGCCATACTGTCCTCAGACGGGACTTACAATGTTATATGCATCTGAGGCTGTAGTAACAATTAGCCTCGCATGTTCCCAACACATTCAAGAGAAAACATAAACATATGAGGCGTCACTATAAAAAATCTGAAAACCTACGCCAAATAACAGGCGAGGCAAGTCCATCTGTGTCTCCATAAGCCTACTGGCGTCAACGGTTAATGATATAGAAAAAAAAGGTCCAATCCCATCAGATGGTGAAAATTGTCTGTCAAAGTCGGGTTAGCTAGCAGGAGCGGCTTGGTGTAGTCTCCTTTTCCATAGGGAAAAAGATCCGGAAATGCCTTGCTGAAGAAACCTGTTGTGAGCTCGGAAATTGGCCGTTGATCTGTAGTAGCCATTAAACATTTGCGTGTTGGTTATCTGCATTAACAGCAGCCGTGAGCAAAGTCAATAGATTTTCTTTTGGTATAGGCAAGTCCCTGGCCGACTCTTGGCTTACAGCAGAAGCTTCTTCTTGTGGTATGTTGTGTCCAGAGGGATCAATTTGGGGGACGGATTGTACAATTGCATCCTCTGGGTACATTGATGGGTTTTGTGTGGATGTGTGTGAATGTGCCAATAATCTTCGTTGTTTTCCTTGAGAAATTGGAGCGCAGCAATCGATTTGTCTCTTGTCACCAAGAAAGATCTATCTGTGATAGTCTCATTGAGGCTTTATAACACAATTACTGGCAACTCCTCAGGTATGCGGAGCAATACATGAGCAAAGTCAGAGATGTCCTGTTGGAAGCTGATGGTGTGACCTCTTGACGCATGCGATCTACCCATGTTGTAAATGGCGATGATGGGGCAAATCAGTGACATTGCTGACTTCTAAAAAGGTGTGAGGTAGAAAGAGGAGGTAGGAGGTAGAAAGGGAGGTAAGAGGTTGAAAGGGAGGTAGGAGGTAGGAGAGAGGTAGGAGGTAGAAAGGGAGGTAGGAAGTAGAAAGAGGAGGTAGGAGGTAGAAAGGGAGGTAAGAGGTTGAAAGGGAGGTAGGAGGTAGGAGAGAGGTAGGAGGTAGAAAGGGAGGTAGGAGGTAGAAAAGGAGGTAGGAGGTAGAAGGTAGGTAGGAGGTAAAAGGGAAGTAGGAGGTAGGAGGTAGAAAAGGAGGAGGTACAAAGGAGGTAGGAGGTAGGAGGTAGAAAGGGAGGTAGGAGGTAGAAAGAGAGGTAGGAGGTAGGTAGGAGGTTGAAAGGGAGGTAGGAGGTAGAAAGGGAGGTAGGAGGTAGAAAGGGAGGAAGGAGGTAGAAAGGGAGATAGGAATTAGAAAGGGAGGAGGTAGGAGGGAGGTAGGAGGTAGATAGGAGGTAGAAAGGGAGGTAGGAGGTAGGCGGTAGAAAGGGAGGGAGGAGGTAGGAGGTAGAAAGGGAGTTATGAGGTAGAAAGGGAGGTAGGAGTTAGAAAGGGAGGAGGTAGGTAGGAGGTAGAAAGAGGGGTAGGAGGTAGGAGGTAGAAAGGGAGGTAGGAGATAGAAAAGAAGGTGGGAGGTAAAAAGGGAGGTAGGATGTAGATGGTAGAAAGAGAGGTAGGAAATAGGAGGTAGAGAGGGAGGTAGGACTTAGAAAGGGAGATAGGACATAAGAGGTAGGTAGGAGGTAGAAAGGGAGGTAGGAGGTAGAAAAGAAGGTAGGAGGTAGAAAGAGAGGTAGGAGGTAGGTGGTAGAAACGGAGGTAGGAGGTAGAAAGGGAGGTAGGAGATAAAAAGGGAGGTAGGAGTTAGAAAGGGATGTTGGAGGTAGGAGGTAGGTAGGAGGTAGAAAGGGAGATAGGAGGTAGGTCAAGGTGTCTCCTGTGCCAGTATGAATATGTACGACCAGTATTAAGCGAGGTACAGGTTTTTCACAAATAACTTTAAAATTTACATAATAACAATATGTTTTTAATATATAATAAACATCATAAAGTTGATGCCTACAACCCCTGAAAGTTTCATTCTGATCCTTCCAGTGGTCTAGGAGGAGATAGAAGACAGACAGACGGACGGACGGACAGAAGGACAGACGGACAGACGGAGAGACAGAAAGACAGACAGACAGACAGACACACACACATACAGACACACAGACAAATTTGGATGGGGTCGTTTCGTAACTTCCAAACTGGTCGCTTCGCTCGCAGTTTGAAACAATATGTTTTTAATATATAATAACCTTCTAAGGGTTGATGCCTACGACCCCTGAAAGTTTCATTCCGATCCCTCCAGTGGTCTAGGAGGAGATAGAAGACAGACGGACACACAAACAGACAGACAGACAGACAGACACATAGACACATTTTGGATGGGGTCGTTTCGTAACTTCCAAATTAAGACTGAAAATAATGACGGGAGGAAGGAAGATAGAAAATAAATAAAGTAAGAAATACAAGGATGAAGGAAAAAAGGAAGAAAGAAAAGAAACTAAGATAAGGAAGAAAGGAGTACATAAGAATACATAAGAAGAACATAAACCAGAACACCCGTTGGTCTATAACTAGGGTATCTGCTGGACGACATGCTGCTTCTGGTAACCTACGTGTGGGAGAGCAGGATAGATCAGAAAAAGGCTCCTCCCAGGCCACTTCTTCCTCCAGCAACATGTCGGCATGAAACATTTAGAAGGAAACACCATGCACGTACCTTGTAAAAATGAGAACATGGACATTTAAAAGTAAAGAATGAAGGTAAAGGAAGATACTATAATGGGCTACCACTAATGCCTATACATACTGGGAGGGGAATAACTTCATTAATAGTAACAAAGTGCTGCCATTACAGTTCCCATTCTGAGAAATAAGGCAAGCATGAGTAGTTTAGAAGAATTACAAGAAATTTTTTTAGAAGCTCAGACCACACGATCAATTAATTAGTTAATCAAAGCCTGTTTCTCAAATTTTTATCGAATTGAGACTTGAAACTATCTATAGGTTGTGAGCTACTGAGGCTTGGAGTCTATTCTAGCGGTCAACAACTATAACATTGATGCTCTATTAATGAGCAATTGTGTTACATCTTACTTTTGATTTCATACCGTAACCTTTTGTTACTGTCGCGTTATTATTCTCAAATATATTTTCTGGATTGATTATATTTAATTTCTTTATAACTTTAAGGACTTCAATAATTTTTCGCCCAATTCTTTACTTGTGTAGAGGGAACATGTCTGTTTTAATCGCTTACCTTACAATAAATTACGAGAAAATGCGTTCTGTCGCTCGTCTTTGTACTGTTTGCAAATTTTGATCGCATAATGCAAAGATATTGGTGGCGCAACGTTATATCTGATGTAGTTGAAACCATAAAAGCCTGCCCACGGTGCCAAAAAGCCAGCACTGTGTTCAAGAAAGTGGACCCAAAACTGCACAGTATCCCAATTAAGCCTCAAAACATGTACCAAATTGGCATAGACCTATGTTCGTTGACAACGTGAGTTTGGTTTTACATAATTTGTATATAAGTACAATAATATTACTGTTATTTATACTATTTATACTTTTATGTAAGTTAATCATGGCATGCTTACAACTGTGTATTTTTTTAGGTCCTCCAACGGTCATATCGCCATTGTGATGGCCGTTTGTTATTTTTCCAAGTGGATTGAGGCTCGCCCCTTAAAATCGAAGGAAGCTGGTAGAAGTGGCTCGGTTCCTGTACGAGGACATTATATGTCGTCATGGATGTGTTGCCATACAGATCAATGACCAAGGCAGAGAGTTTGTGAACTCAGTCTCAGCAGAGCTCCACATGCTCACAGGAACAACGCAAAGAATCACATATGCGTATCATCCTCAAGTAAGTATTTATCATAATATTGTAATCATTATATTTGTTTGTTTGTGCTTATGCTTTCCTCATTTTGAAAGCAATGCCCCTATTTTGGCATTTTGTGATCTTGTTGAAAAAAAATACCGATATTTTAATTTCAGGCCAATGGATTAGTCGAGCGCAGCAACCGATCAGTTCAAAATTTTCTCCTTCGAACTCTGAGTGATCGACATGAAAACTGGGACAAATGTTTGCACGGCGTCTTATTTGCACTGAGGTAGGTAATATCAGGGTAAATCTGTGAGTTCTTGTCGAAACGTCTGTGTGTACTGTTATTAGTTTTTTAATTGCATTGGTTCTTTTTTTAGATCTACAGTCCAGGCCTCCACGAAGTTTTCACCATTCAAGATGTTATATGGCCGAGAACCTGTCCTTCCCATCGATGTGGACCACGTTTTCGCTGACTGCAACTCCGATCCTGACGATCCTGAATTTAAGGAGTCTGATTTCCATGCTACTCTCTCAAAGCTCGAAATATTACAGGTATTTTATTTTTTCAAGCAAGAGGGAGTAGCTGTATACATATGCTATATATATTTTATATACAGGCTACACATGTACAGTATCTTTATCCATACATAAGGAAATATTTATATACACTAATCGATAATATGGTACTACAAGAGTATTTTTTATCTTACTGGATGTTGTCTTCAAGAAAGCTGATGCCAACATTGAGCGAGCTCAGGCAAAACAGTAAGCTGATTTTGCAAAGAGGCGATACAAACAAAAGAGTTTTATCGTGTGTGACAAGGTGTTGCGTTACAACCTCCGCAGAGCCGACAGAAAAGGAGGCAAGCAAACCGATCCATGGGATGGTCCCTACGAGGTGGCTCAAGTTTGCAAGAAGGGGCTATACTGTCTCATTAATGCATCCACGAAAGTCACCCTCAAGACGACAGTGAACAGATGCAACCTGAAGCCCTTCTTTGAACTCACTCCAGAAGCTTTACCACCGACTCCCTCAGTTACTTATAAGTTCTCTTCATTGACGGTTGCAACGCAGCGAGCAATCTGTAACAACTCTGGTGGACGACTGGTATTCAAGAAGAAATCAGGTCCATCCGGAAAAAAAATTAAGACCTTCAAAAACACCAGCAAACCTCTTGCCGTTAAGGCAATTGAAGGTGACGGAAATTGTTTTTTTCGTGCATTTTCATACGCCACCACTGGAGAGGATGACCAACACGACGTAGTCAGAAGCTTGATATGTGATTTCATTGCCAGCACTGAAAACATCAAAGTTGAATCAATGCGTCAGAATAAAGTGTGGGGAACAACAACAGAGATGTTAGCAGCAGCCAACATGTTTCATGTGAATGTATGTATGTGGACAAAGCTCGGTTCTATGCACACATGGCATATACATAGGCCGAAATGCAGAGAAGAAGTAAACGAGTCAGTGTACCTCGAAAATAAAGCAGGCAACCATTTTAATGCAGTTATTCGTGTGTAATGTGCACATGATTAGTGATTAGCTTTTGGGTGACAGACAACATTAATGTACTTTATTAATGTAATGTAGTGTGATTAGTGATTAGTTTTTGTATGGGAGTCAACATCAGTAAATCTTTTTCATTCAATAATGTGTCATTTCAACCTGATGGGGAGTCATATGAAACCAGTTTCAGTTGACTGGGGAGTGCTGTCTAACTAGTTTAAATTTTTTTTTTTTTTTTTTTTTTTACATTAAAAGGGTACTTGCTAAGGGAAAACAAAAATAAGAAAGAAAAAAAAAAATCCGCTTGTCGCCAGACCCTGTAAAGAGGACAGTAGGATAATAGAAGTAAGGGGTGGAGATCCAGTTAATATTAGAGGTGTCTTGACACTCCTCTTTTGAAAGAGTTTAAGTCATAGGCAGGTGGAAAAACAGACAAAGGAAGAGAGTTCCAGAGTTTACCCGTGTAAGGGATGAAAGAGTGAAGATACTGGTTACCTCTTGCATTAGGAAGATGGACAGAATAAGGATGAGAAGAAGTAGAAAGTCTTGTGCAGCGAGGCCGCGGGAGGGGGGGAGGCATGCAGTTAGCAAGTTCAGAAGAGCAGTCAGCATGAAAATAGCGGTAAAAGATATATAAAGATGCAACATTGCGGCGGTGACTTAAAGAATCAAGAAAGTCAGTTAGAGGAGGAGAGTTGATGAGGCGAAAAGCTTTAGACTCCACCCTGTTTAATAAAGCTGTATGAGTTGAGCCCCCCAGACATGTGAGCCATACTCCATACATAGGCAGATAAGGCCCCTGTACAGAGCAAGCAGCTGAGAGGAAGATAAAAATGGACGCAGACGCCATAGAACACCTAACTTCTTGGAAGCTGATTTAGCAAGAGTAGAGATATAAAATTGCCAGTTTAGATTTTTAGCAAAGGATAGACCGAGTGCGTTTAATGTGGAGGAGAGGGGAAGTTGAGTGTCATTGAAGAAGAGGGGATAGTTATCTGGAAGGTTATGTCGAGTAGATAGTTGTAGAAATTGAGTTTTTGAGGCATTGAACAAAACTAGGTTTGCTCTGCCCCAATCAGAAACAAGTGAAAGATCAGAAGTTAAGCGTCCTATAGCATCTCGCCTTGAGTCATTTAATTCTTGTTGGGTTGGGCGTCTGTTGTACGACGTTGAAAAATGCAAGGTGGTGTCATCAGCATAGGAGTGGATAGGGCATTGAGTCAGATTTAGGAGATCATTGATGAATAATAGAAAGAGAGTGGGTGATAGGACAGAACCCTGAGTGTACT
>JAPQNM010002445.1:0-30844 GCA_029783475.1 Metacarcinus magister | reverse complement strand
AAGCTGTTTACTGGGGAGGAACTGCTGTGGTCGGGCACCACAGTGGTTGGGCTGCCCGGCTGACGTTCTGAGAGCATCTTATTGATGGATACCGGAACTGAAACCCATGCAACCTTACCTTACCTAACGCATTTTGGATCTAACGAATTCGTATCAAATGACCCTTTTAAGCTCTACCCCAACTCCAATCTAACGATCCAAAATTCATATCTACGGCAATTATTCCGGGCGGGTGGGTCACTCGAGGTACCCCCTGCACTCAAGTCCCCCTCTCTCTGCGCTGCGCGGGAGGCAAGTTTGCTGCCAGCCGCACGACTCACTCTTCTGAGCGGGACTAAAATAATGTAAACACACTGATGTCCTATTGCCCTGTGTCTCCCGCTTTGCTCTCCCGCTGTCCCATTTCTCTCCCGTCTCTCTCTCTCTCTCTCTCTCTTTCTCTTCGTACAAAATGTGGTGTTTACGTGTCTAAATAGCTTGGGAGAGTGAGGTGACTGTCTGACTGGCACCGTGTGGGGTTAGGTTGGGCAGCTCTGCTACGCTATAAAATTACCTTTCTGCAGCTCCTTCCCTTGAATGTCTCGACGTCTCCAGGACCTGCTTGGAGACAGAAGACTAAAGTAAAGTATTTCAGAGAACGTTGTGTGCGGGAGCCCAGCAAGGTTGTGGGAACTTCATACCTACTAACTAGAGCCGCTGCCTGCTAGGATGTGACTTGGTGCAACTCTGCTCTCGTGCCTCTCGAGGCGAGTGAAGCTAATGAGGGCTTGGGGTTAGGTGAGTGGTCTGTTACCCTGATGGAGATGCAGAAGTAGGGGTAGGTGCAGTAGGGTGACCCTTGGGAGGTTAGTATTCATGGGAGGTGGCTCCTAGCTTGTGTAGCAAGATATGCAGCACACTGGAAAAGGATTGGTGTAACATGATGCCAAATTAGATTTTTTGGTATTTCTTGTTAGAAAATGTAGATTTAATAAAGAAATAGGCAGAAATTGGTTACAAATAGGGTGGTAGATGATTGGAACAGACTCAGTCAGCAGATAGTTAGTGCACAGACAATAGGGGTTTTAAGAGAAGACTGACGACTTCATGGATGGGGATGAGAGGTGGTGTAGGTAATAAGGAGTATGGAGTACAGGAACTACTAGTGCAGGCCTCGGGCCTTGTGTAGCTCCTTATATTCGTGATGTGCTGTATGTAGAGATTGTACATTTAGTACCCCAAAATGTTGGGTGTTGCAACTGAGATTTTACTGATTTTGTATACTAATGTAAAATCGTATATAACCGACTAACTAAACCGACCTATCTACATGAACCTAACCATAACAGAACGCGTACCAACGAACAACCATTAACCTAACCACACCAACCATAATCATAATCTATAACATAATAACCTATAATCGCGGTTAATTACATTAAACGCACATAACACAACATACACATCTGTACACATTTGGCGTTGTTGCGCGGAAATCATGTGTATCGTATAGTCTATTACGATATCTTCATATATACCTTAGAATAAAGAGGTGGAGCACGTTACTGCAGTGTACTAGTTGTAAAGAAACTACCAGATTTCTTATGTATCATGAATTCTAAGTCAAATGAAAAATTGTCAAAATAACATCTGGTGTCATCTGAGTTACTTTTTTAGTGCTAAAAGGGAAATCACCAACCCAGGCACATAGGTAGGGTGAGTCTAATGGGCGTTTATGGAAAGGCAGGAAAGGAAAGACTGTCAAGTGGCTATTATGTTGGCCTCAATTTACTGTACATGAGTTATGCGTAGATAGGGAGTGCAATATAGAGAAGCACAGACAATTAACAAATATACCTCCTTGTTATGTGTTAAGTACCAGGAAATATACCTAAATAAGCAATATTAGCAGCACTTGAGACTTGCTGCATGAACATTGTGAATGTGACACAACTGGAAAATTAACTAGATATCCGGTGCATAAAGTGTGAGTGACACAATGGGTTCTTGCGGGAAAATCAATTGTACCCAAAAAAACCTGTTCCCTAACAACTAAAAGTCAAAAATGGACATTGCATTTCCAACGGTTCAGTCATTTGAGTATGAAGCTCGTTTGCTTTGCGTTCATCCAAAAAAGTTGTAGTAGTGTATCTCTGCACTACTGTCTGCTTGTGGCTGAAAACATGAGGGAGGAGCAGGTGTTGCAACTTGGTATTCATGAGAATCCTTGCATGTCTGCATATGAACAGAAAAATCGTCATCCTGACTTAATTTTCAGGGCCGCGCCGAGAGAGTACCCCGAGGACTCCCGATGCCGCAACATGCACCTAGGTGTTCCGACTTTTTTCCCAATGGCAGCACGAACACCATAGTAATGCGTTCGGGATCAAAAGTCGACTCATATATTCTAAGTGTGAAGCAGGCTTACAGGGTGAGTATGAGTGCCACTATTCCTCCAACTAAGAGGCAGACCCAATGTGACAAAATTTGCTTTCTCTCCACTTTAACATCATGTTTTCCTTTCCGCCACACCACCAAGTTTCTCTTCCATAGGGAAGAGAGAAAGAGCAGCATGGTCGTGTTTGAAAATAGAGGTATTTGCTTTCGATTCATCTTTCAGTGTTTTCAAAGATGAGTAAGTGCCGTACACTACCTAGTATCAGTCAAGTGCTTTATGACACACTTCTCTGCCACCTATGAAAGCCTAGGGTAGCCCCTAGGAGAAGTGAAACCATTAGCTCATGCAAGTCGGAAACTTTCTATGCGTACTTTGATTGTGAGAAAAAAACATAATGTGATTTACAGTAGTGAAGCGATGTAAAACCCATCACACACAAAAACAAACAGCAAAGCTACAGTATAACAGATAAGTATAGACATGTCCTCTTTGTGAAACACAACAAAGTTAATGCTTTACTACATTCCTTAGTTGTCTTATCTATGCAAGAGGATGCTCGATTCTGTAGTAACTTCAACCTAAGAAGCTACGACTCCTCACCTGCATGTGGCTACGTTATTATAATTTCTGTAACAAGCTTATGTGCGCAGAACCAACTACACTGTCACTGGAAGTGTGATCCAGCTACTAAGTAGAAGTAAGCTCAGTATAGTGTAGCCTCAGGAATGGTTGTGCCACAGGACCACCTGCAGAAAGTATGAAGGAGGCAAACCTAACATTTCCAATCTTTATCATCTAGCATACATTACAGCTGCGCATCACTGAAAGTCCCTTGCTCTCATTCGCTCATCTTACTCACAGAGTCACTCCACAGAATTTTCTTCCTAAGACCATACATGGAGACTGCCAGAGGCCCTATGGCCTGCACACAGTAGCTACACTACCTATTACACCTATCTCCACCCTGTACATGAAGTTATGTACTCTTCATTTCACACCCCACTACATGACTGGCTACGACCCTTCACTCAACACACTCAGCTCAATTGGATTCCCTCTACTACTAACATTTCCCTCGCCATCTGTCCAATAATATCTCTTCGTAAATGTGACATCTTCACCAGAATGGCGTTTGTTTCCAAAATAATAATGCGTCTGCACGCTGTCAATTCTCTACTTTTGGCCTAGAGCACATTTGATAGCTTCTAACTTACCTACCCTAACCTAATCTAATAGCGTACCAAACCTGATCTAGTTGACAAATAACAGAACTTTGTTCAAACCAAACTACAACTTTATATTTTTCGCAGAGGTCTCATCTAAAACATTGAATATCTCACCACTAAGACGTGCGACGGAAATATAATGTAAGAAAACCTCTCTAGACTGCACCAGGTCATACAACCATGCAACCCTGAATTCTCAGAGCATTCAGGTAGAAGTATGGATAACGGAACTACCTATGCTACGCCACGCGGGCCTTTGCGAGCTTCATAATTGACAATGGACAATTATGAAGCTGGCAAAGGCGCGCGAGGCGAAGCATAGGTAGTTCCGTTAATCCAATACTTCTACCAGAATGCTCTGAGAATTCAGGGTTGCATGGTTGTATGACCTGTTGCAGTCTAGAGAGGTTTTCTTACATTATATTTCCGTCGCAAATTCTTAGTTGGTGAGATATTCAATGTTTTATATGAGACCTCTGCGAAAAATAAAGTTTAGTTTGGTTTGAACAAGGTTCTGTTATTTGTCAACGTAGATTAAGGTTTGGTTAGATTTAGATTAGGTTAGGGTAGGTTAATTTAGAAGCTATCAAATGTTCTCTATGCCCAAAAGTAGAGAATTGGACGAGGTGCAGACGCATTATTATTTTGTAAACAAACGCCATTATGGTGAAGATGTAAAATTTTACCGAAGAGATATTTATTGGAAAGATGGAGAGTGAAATGTTAGTAGGTAGATGGAATACCAATTGAGGCTGAGTGTGTTGAGTGAAGGAGTAGCAGTCATGTAGTTGTGTGTGAAATGAAGATTACATAACTTCATGTACAGGGATGATAGGTGGTAATAGGTAGTGTAGCTACTGTGTGCAGGCCATATGGCCTCTTGCAGTCTCCTTATGTTCTTAGGAAAAAATTCTTGGAGTGACTCTGTGAGTAAGAATGAGCGAATGAGAGGCAAGGGACTTTTCAGTGATGGGGGACTCAGATGTAATGATGATAGAGATAAAGATTGAAATGTTTAGTTTTGCCCTACTTTCATTACTTTCTGCAGGTGTCTGTGGAACAACAATTGCCCTGAGGCTACACTATACTGAGGCTTTACTTCTACTAGAGATGGATAACACTTCCAGTGACAGGTAAGTTGTTTCTGAGCACATTAAGCTTTTACAGACATTATAATAACGTAGCACATGCAGGTGGTGAGTAGTGCTTCTTTAGGTTGAAGTTACTACAGAATAGAGCATCCTCTTTGCATAGATAAAGACAACTAAGGAATGTAGTAAAAAGCATTAACTTTTTGTTTTCAACAAAGGAACATGTCTATAATTATCTGTTTACTGTAGCTTTGCTGTTTTTTTTTTTGTGATGGGTTTTTACATGGATTACCTACTGTAAATACCATTAATTGTTTTTTTCCCCCGAATCAAGTACCATAGAAAGTTTCCGACTTGCATGAGCTAATTTGTTCACTTTCTCCTAGGGGCTACCCTAGGCTTTCATAGGGGCAGAAGTGAGTCATAAAGCAATTTACTGATATAGGTAGTTACGTCACTTACTCATCTTTGAAAACACTAAAGATGAATAGAAAGCAAAACTCTATTTTCAAACACCACTACCCATTCTTCTCTTTTCTCTTTCCCTATGGAAGAGAAACTTGGTGGTGTGGCGGGAAAGGAAAACATGATTTTAAAGTGGAGAAAGCAAAAATTTTTGAATTGTGGTCTTCCTCTTAGTTGGAGGAATAGTGGCACTCATACTCACCCTGTAAGGCCTTGTTCACACTTATAATATATAGTCGACTTTTGATCCCGAAGCGATTACTATGGTGTTTGCCTGGCCATTGGGAAAAAAAGTCGGAACACCTTAGGGGCATGTTGCGGGCATCGGGAAGTCTCGGGGTACTCTCTCCGGCGGCCCTTAAAAATTAAGTCAGGATGAACGATTTTCTGTTCATATGCAGAACATGCAAGGATTCTGCATGAATACAAGTTGAAACACCTGCTACTCCCCCTCAGTTTTCAGCCCAAGCAGACAGTATCAGAATACAATACACCCCTACAACTTTTTTGGATGAACGCAAAGCAAAGAGCTTCATACTCAAATGACTGAAACAGTTTGAAATGCAATTGTCAAAAAATTTTGACTTTTATATTGTTAGGGAACAGTGTTTTTTTGGTACAATTTATTTTCCCCAAGAACCCACTTGTGTCACATCACACTTTTAATGCACCGGATTACTAGTTAATTTTCAAGTTGTGTCCATTCACAATGTTCATTCAGCAAGTCAAGTGCTGCTAATATTGCTTATTTATTTATATTTCCTGGTAATTAACACATAAAAGGAGTGTATAATTTGTTTAATTTTCTGTGCTTCCTATATATTCACTCCTAATATACATAACTCATGTACAGTAAATTTGAGACCAACATAATAACCACTTACAAGTCTTTACCTTTCCTGCCTTTCCTAAACCCATTATACTCATCACCTACCTATTTGCCTGGGTTGGTGATTTCTATTATAGAATAAAAAATAACTTAGATTACACCAGAATTTATTTTGACAAATTTTTCATTTGAATTAGAATTTAATGATACATAAGAATCTGGTATTTCTTTACAACTATAACTGTAACTGCTCCACCTCTTTATTATAAATATATGAAGTCGTATATACTATACTATACCATTATTTACCTCGCAAAACGCCTTTGAAGTTATGTTATGTTGTGTTATGTTGGTTATGTTGGTTATGTTATTATGTTATGTTATGTTATGTTGGTTAGGTTAGGTTAAGGTTGTTAGGTTTGGTTACGGTTATGTTATGGTTAGGTTAAGTTAGGATAGGTTCGGTTTAGTTAGTTCGGTTAGATAAGATTTTTACATTTTATTACCAAAATCCAGAAAAATCTAAGTTGCAAACCCCAACTTTTGGGTAATAAAATGTAAAAATCTTACATACGAACATAAGAATATAAGGAAGCTACAAAAGGCCCGGAGGCCTGCACTAGGTAGTTCCTGTTACTCCAATACTCCCTTATTACCTACACCACCTCTCATCCCCATCCATGAAGTCGTCAAGTCTTCTCTTAAAACTCCCTATTGTCTGTGCACTAACTATCTGCTGACTGAGTCTGTTCCAATCATCTACCACCCTATTTGTAAACCAATTTCTGCCTATTTCTTTATTAAATCTACATTTTTCTAACAAGAAATACCAAAAATCTAATTTGGCATCAATGTTACACCAATCCTTTTCCAGTGTGCTGCATATCTTGCTACACAAGCTAGGAGCCACCTCCCATGAATACTAACCTCCCAAGGGTCACCTACTGCACCTACCCCTACTTCTGCATCTCCATCAGGGTAACAGACTCCCTCACCTAACCCCAAGCCCTCATTAGCTTCACTCGCCTCGAGAGGCACGAGAGCAGAGTTGCACCAAGTCACATCCTAGCAGGCAGCGGCTCTAGTTAGTAGGTATGAAGTTCCCACAACCTTGCTGGGCTCCCGCACACAACGTTCTCTGAAATACTTTACTTTAGTCTTCTGTCTCCAAGCAGGTCCTGGAGACGTCGAGACATTCAAGGGAAGGAGCTGCAGAAAGGTAATTTTATAGCGTAGCAGAGCTGCCCAACCTAAACCCCACACGGTGCCAGTCAGACAGTCACCTCACCTCTCCCAAGCTATTTAGACACGTAAACACCACATTTTGTACGAAGAGAAAGAGAGAGAGAGAGAGAGAGAGACGGGAGAGAAATGGGACAGCGGGAGAGCAAAGCGGGAGACACAGGGCAATAGGACATCAGTGTTGTTTACATTATTTTAGTCCCGCTCAGAAGAGTGAGTCGTGCGGCTGGCAGCAAACTTGCCTCCCGCGCACGCGCAGAGAGAGGGGGGACTTTGAGTGCAGGGGGTACCTCGAGTGAACCCACCCGCCCGGAATAATTGCCGTTAGATATGAATTTTGGATCGTTAGATTGGAGTTGGGGTAGAGCTTAAAAGGGTCATTTGATACGAATTCGTTAGATCCAAATGCGTTAGGTAAGGTAAGGTTGCATGGGTTTCAGTTCCGGTATCCATCAATAAAGATGCTCTCCAGAACGTCAGCCGGGCAAGCCCAACCACTGTGGTGCCCGACCACAGCAGTTCCTCCCCAGTAAACAGCTTAAGCATCACAAGCCCAGGCGGGGATTCGATCTGCCGACCAAGCAAATGCAAGGCCAGCGCGCTACCACTGTACTAGCCAGGAGGAAAATTCTACTGTAATACATTAATTTAACATTTTAAATTTAAAATCAGACTTACTATGGATGGTGAAGAGGTGTTGTTAGTATATACATTAATTTAACATTTTAAATTTAAAATCAGACTTACTATGGATGGTGAAGAGGTGTTGTTAGTAGACCGTCATTGTATGATGAGCTTGGCAGCTCTTTTGCTTTTCTACTTCTTCCTCCAGATGACATGTTTATAGAAATTGATTAATATAAAACCACTTCAACACAGTGACAGCGCCACTAGAAGGGGAAAATCCATGCAACATTAAGCTACACATGTGATTACCTTCATGTAAACAAAGTGAGTCGGCTGCTGCTGATTTTATCCGTTGCTTCCGATATCCGTGAAAAGGAAGTCCTTAAAACTGAGGTAGGAGTGTATTTCAAGATTTATTTTTTACCTTTCGCGTCTTATTCTTTCATATTCTATCTTATAGTTTTTGTTTTATGAAAATAAATGTTTATTGTGAGCAGTTTTTGTGTAATAATCCTGCCTCCATTTAAGATGCTATAGAATTTTGCCCACGGTTCATTTATATCGGTTTTGTTCACTACTACTACTACCACTACTATTACTACTACTACTACTACTATTACTACTATACTACTATTACTACTATACTACTATTACTACTACTACTACCACTACTACTACTACTACTACCACTACTACTACTACTACTACTACCACTACTACCACTACTACTACTACTACTACTACTACTACTACCACTACCACTACTGCTACTAATACTATTACTATTACTACTACTACTACCACTACTACAACTACTACTACCACTACCACTACCACTACCACTACTACTACTACTACTACTACTACTACTACTACTACTACTACTATTACTACTACTATTACCACTACTACTACTACTACTACTACTACTACTACTACTACTACTACTACTACTATCTCCACTATATCTCAACCTATTGCTGATGCAACACCCGACGGTAAATGTGACTTGCTGACTGACTGGTTAAATGTATGGTTGTTGACTGACTAACTGACTGACTGACTGACTGACTGACTGACTGACTGACTGACTGACTAACTGACTGGTTAAATATCAAACTTCTCCTTTTCTTTAAATATTACATTTTGTTTTGTGTTCCTTTAGGTTGTTTATCAATTGATATGTTATTAAGTCTCCTCCTTCTCTTGTATCTTCAAGTGATGTCCGTTGCATTTATTTAATCTTTCCTTATAAGTTCAATCTTTCAAAATCAATAAGTTCAATCTTTCAAAATCTGGCAACAACTTAGTTACTATTCTCGGTTCTAACTTCAACACAATTTTTACTACTACTACAAGTTACTATTACTACTACTACTACTTTTACTACCACTTCTACGGTTACTATCACCACTACCTACTACTACTACTACAACTACTACTTTATCCTTTCATCACTAGCAATAATTAACACTCAACATCTCTCCTCTATTCAGGTGAAAGGAATACAGTCATGAACACTAATAGCAAAACAGCTGTGATTGGCGGGATGCTGATGGCTCTATACTTGCTCATTGGCTAGTCTCTCTCCGTCTCTCTGAATATTTGGAACAAAATAATGATATATTTGGTAGAACGTGTGTGTTTTGGTTCTATCCTTCCATGTTGACGCTGTGCACCGCCATACCCTTCCCCGACAGCACACATCAAGAAATCCTGTCAAACCTGCACCTCGCATCACCAGTCTAAATCACCACTTGTGTGACCTGTTGACTGGAGGTGGCATTGTCTGCAGTCCCTTCACCAGACACGTTTGTATAGAACACCAAGTAACCACGGCTGTACTGGTGCCAGGATAGTCCATAACACAGATAACATCCAACATTGTTTCCAGCCACCCATGCTAAGTGTGACGGCTGCCGATCACAAGGCCAGTACGTGATCCTCAACACTATGGTGAATGGTGAATTACACAAACACAAACACATTCTTCATAAAATTGTAAAGATACACAAAAAGAAGCATTAACAATCCAGAGCCATTTATTGAAGGGGTCAGCTGCACTGCCAACAAAACCACAGCTGGGGCCATTACACCCTCACACAGCACAAGGACAGGGCTGGTGGGAAGGAAGCAACACACTGCCCACAACCACCACCACCACACACTCCCACACAGGACACACCAACACCTACACTCCCACAGGCAGTAGCTGGACCACACTCGTCCACACAACACACCACCTCAGAAGTGGATACGCATGTGGCTAGCAATATCACTCCTTGTCTTGAAGTGTTTCCCACAAATATCACACTTGAATTCTCTCAGGCCAGAGTGTCTGAACTCATGTTTATTAAGATCAGACCTTGTACTAAATCTTTTTCCACACTTCAGGCAATCATGATTCTTAACACCAGTGTGTGTAAGGGTGTGTACGGTGAGGTGAGACTTTAGTGTGAATCTTTTTCCACACTCCAGACATTCATGATTCTTAACACCAGTGTGTGTAAGGGTGTGTGTGGTGAGGTGAGACTTTCGTGTGAATCTTTTTCCACACTCCAGACATTCATGATTCTTAACACCAGTGTGTGTAAGGGTGTGTTTGGTGAGGTCAGACTTTTGTGTGAATCTTTTTCCACACTCCAGACATTCATGATTCTTAACACCAGTGTGTGTAAGGGTGTGTTTCGTGAGGTTAGACTTTTGTGTGAATCTTTTTCCACACTCCAGACATTCATGATTCTTAACACCAGTGTGTGTAAGGGTGTGTGTGGTGAGGTGAGACTTGTGTGTGAATCTTTTTCCACACTCCAGACATTCATGATTCTTAACACCAGTGTGTGTAAGGGTGTGTGTGGTGAGGTGAGACTTGTGTGTGAATCTTTTTCCACACTCCAGACATTCATGATTCTTAACACCAGTGTGTGTAAGGGTGTGTGTGGTGAGGTGAGACTTGTGTGTGAATCTTTTTCCACACTCCAGGCATTCATGATTCTTAACACCAGTGTGTGTAAGGGTGTGTGCGGTGAGGATACCCCTCTGAGTAAATGTCTTGCCACATTCTATACACTCAAACGTTTTCTTTCCTTTGTGGATGGAGATGCCTTCAGTAAGGTCATTCTTCCTGTCACACCTGAATCCGCCCACACCTGAGGCAGACTGCTCCTGTGTGTTCTGGCTACTACTCATGTTGCTGCCTGGCTTTGCAGCTGCCTATGCAACACTACTTCTGGCAGCACACCTGTTGTGGGGGAGGCCAGCTGGTCTTGCAGGAACCCTCTGGGAAGCTGGAGTGAGCAGGGTTCCCCAAGGATACACTCAACACTGTACTTGAGGATGAAGGAAGCAGGAGTGGGATGCACCAAGGAGTCCCGTCAGAAGCAGTGGTCACACCTGCTGTCACCACTCAGCTCAGCACCCAACAATCACCTGAAACAAGTGATGCAGATATCACCATACATGTAGCTGCATAACTAAAGGCTGATACACTAGGCTGTACAGTAAATCCGAACTTCAACTTGGCTACAAGCATCCATTTTTGTACCTTGGGTTTTTGGGGAGGTGTGAAGACCATGAGGAATTTACAGGAAATTAACCCCCTGACCACCAAAGACTTACATTGACCATGAACAAAACCACGCAAAATAAAAGTGGCTGCATGGCATGACAAACAAACATCAAATTAATTCAAAATACATCAAAATCTATCAGAAAAAAATAGTTTTGTCCAAAATATGGTAAATCTGCATAACTACTGCTCGGATGATATTGATATAAATATGACATACTATACTTAGTGTACTCAACACATCTGTGAAGGTTTCAGGCGGTGCTCGTCATTATAAGCTAATATGGGCACAATATGGCTATCCGGAAAAAAAATCTAAGGTGAAATGCCTAACTTTTTGGTGATAAACTCTAAAAAGCTTATATAACCCAACTTAACCGTAATTAGATTTTTTTTTTCTAGGTTATGTTGGGTTTCGTTACGTTTAGTTAGGTTTGGTTAGATTTAGTTATGTTATGTTGATTTAGAAGCTATCAAATGTTTTCTATGACTAAAAGTAGGGTGTTTTGCGAGGTGCAGACGCCATTTTCTTTCGTAGCCACACGCCATTCTGGTGAAAATGTAAAAATTTACCAAAAAAAATTGTTTTCTTAGCATAACCTTCCCAGAGCTGCAGTTAAATAAGCCTAACCAAAACTAACCTAACTTAACCTAACGTAACCTAATGAAAAAAAAATTGTATATTTTTTTTGTAATTCAGCGGCATAACTGTTTGAGGTGATCTGAACAGGTATCTGAGGTTGAATTTGCAGTGCATTATAAAGGTAACGAGATATTAAATGGGTCGTCTTACGAATCTTTACCACGTAACCTAACACAAATTCAAAGATTCTTTGCGAGGTAAATAATGGTGAGCACCGCCTGAAACCTTCACAAATGTGTTGAGTACACTATGTATAGTATGTAGGACTTCATATTTATATTGATATCGTTCGAGCAGTAGTTATGCAGATTTACCAAAAATATAGTGGTCCAGGAAACAAATTTTTACCACTTTAATTTATATCCAGGTGCATTATTGTGAAGACGTGAATATTTACCCCACTAAACCTCGTTATCTCAGTAACCAGTGGCGGATTTAGGCGGTGGCTACTGGGGCTTAAGCACAGAATGTTTTCCCAAAAGCCCCGGATCCCATCCAATTCTAGATCTGCCTCTTTCAGTAACAACAATTATTTAGGCCTACCCTCCCCCCCTCACAGCCAACACCACTCTTGTTCTCACCTTGCATCACATTATTTAGGCCTACCCTCCCCCCTCACAGCCAACACCACACTTGTCCTCACCTTGCATCACATTATTTAGGCCTACCCTCCCCCCCTCACAGCCAACACCACTCTTGTCCTCACCTTGCATCACATTATTTAGGCCTACCCTCCCCCCCTCACAGCCAACACCACACTTGTCCTCACCTTGCATCACATTATTTAGGCCTACCCTTCCCCCCTCACAGCCAACACCACTCTTGTCCTCACCTTGCATCACATTATTTAGGCCTACCCTGCCCCCCTCACAGCCAACACCACTCTTGTCCTCACCTTGCATCACATTATTTAGGCCTACCCTCCCCCCTCACAGCCAACACCACACTTGTCCTCACCTTGCATCACATTATTTAGGCCTACCCTGCCCCCCTCACAGCCAACACCACACTTGTCCTCACCTTGCATCACATTATTTAGGCCTACCCTCCCCCCTCACAGCCAACACCACTCTTGTCCTCACCTTGCATCACATTATTTAGGCCTACCCTCCCCCCCTCACAGCCAACACCACTCTTGTCCTCACCTTGCATCACATTATTTAGGCCTACCCTCCCCCCCTCACAGCCAACACCACACTTGTCCTCACCTTGTATCACCACACCAGCGCTGCAACACCAAAACTAGGCCTAAAACAGCCTACACTTGGTTCTTCTTGGTGTTGTTTAGGGCTGCAACGATTCAGTTGATCCTATGAGCCCACGTGAAGTCCTGTGAGGGTGTCACAGGCGTGTTAGGTGACCCGTCTTGTTCAAGGCAGCACTGGTGAGACGGATGACAAGTGTTCGATAGTGTTGTGAATGTTCCTGCAGCAGGGGCAGTGTGGGTGGGTGAGGGGACAGACGCAGGCGGTGCAGGTGATAGTGTTGTGAATGTTCCTGCAGCAGGGGCAGTGTGGGTGGGTGAGGGGACAGACGCAGGCGGTGCAGGTGATAGTGTTGTGAATGTTCCTGCAGCAGGGGGCAGTGTGGGTGGGTGAGGGGACAGACGCAGGCGGTGCAGGTGATAGTGTTGTGAATGTTCCTGCAGCAGAGGGCAGTGTGGGTGGGTGAGGGGACAGACGCAGGCGGTGCAGGTGATAGTGTTGTGAATGTTCCTGCAGCAGGGGCAGTGTGGGTGGGTGAGGGGACAGACGCAGGCGGTGCAGGTGATAGTGTTGTGAATGTTCCTGCAGCAGGGGCAGTGTGGGTGGGTGAGGGGACAGACGCAGGCGGTGCAGGTGATAGTGTTGTGAATGTTCCTGCAGCAGGGGCAGTGTGGGTGGGTGAGGGGACAGACGCAGGCGGTGCAGGTGATAGTGTTGTGAATGTTCCTGCAGCAGGGGCAGTGTGGGTGGGTGAGGGGACAGACGCAGGTGAGCCGTGAGTGTTGTGTTGTGTGGCCGAGGTGGAGGCGGGCCGCGGGTGGTTGCGACATCTAGGACGCGGGATTGTTTCCTTGGCCACGGCTGTGGAGAGGAGTGTGTGCGGTATTGTAGCATGGATGTGATGTGGAGGGCATCATGGAGAGTGTTGTCCCAGGCAGAGCGGCAAACACGAGAGATGAGACGCTTTGCCGTGGAGAGAGGAAGGGGGAGAGGTGTTATTTTGACCTCCGACAAGGCCATCAGGCAGGGAGTAAAGTTGGTTTTGGTCGCTAGCAACCAGCAACTAGCAAGGGAACAGACGAAACTGGATCCATCACTACTATTTAGAACATCAGAATATAAGGAACCTACAAAAGGTCCGGGAGGCCTGCACTAGGTAGTTCCTGTTAATCCTAACCCCCCTTATTACCTACACCACCTCTCATCTACATCCATGAAGTCGTGTTGTCTTCTCTTTAAACTCCTTATTGTCTGCACTAACTACCTGCTGACTGAGTCTGTTCCAATCATCTACCACCCTGTTTGATAACCAATTTCTGCACTGAAACTACATTATTCTAGTTTGAATCCGTTACTTCTTGTTCTATCCTGACTACTGATCGTAAGAACTTTTCCTACATCCCCCTTATTAAAACCCTTCACCCACTTAAGTACTTCAATCAGATCTCCCCTTATACTCTACGTCGCTCCAGTGAGTGCAATTTCAAAAGCTTTAGTCTCCTTTCATAGCTAAAATTACGAATCCCTTCTATCATTTTGGTCATCCTTCTCTGCACTGACTCTAACAAAATTATATCCATTTTATAATACGGGGACCAAAACTGCGCTGCATAGTCGAGGTGAGGTCTGCCTAACGCTAAATAGCCTATAACAAAACTCAGTACTTTTACTTATAATACTCCTAGCAATGAATTGAACAGAACCACCTCCACAGTACTCTTTGGGTACCGAACAAACACCACTAACTAACTCTCAATGACAGATGAACAACATTTCAGGAAGGAGAAACAAAATGCAATCTGTGTCGAACACAAAATGAAAACCTAAATCATTTCTTATTATGGTGCCAAGAATAGGAAGAAGAAAGAAAATAGTTACGTTACAAAAACCATACATAGAAAATGAGCAAGAAATCATCGGAAATGTATTATTTGACACTGCAAACATCGAACATACAAAATAAATAATTGACACTTTGTAAAAAGAGAGCAAGAAAACAACAATAAATAGAATAACACTATAAATACAATGTAGGCTACAATAAGTTATACTAAATATAAAGAGTGAAGAGAAGGTAATCACAACAAAAACAACAATAACAATACATGAAGGAGGCGCCGATAAGAAGACGAGGCTCCGCACTTCAACCTCAACCTCAACACTTACAATAACTGACCTCTTAGGTGGCTCTCAAGACCCAGGCCTGGCTTTCAAAATACTCAAACACACCAGGACCTTCCTCCAAAGGACACCTCAACTCAACAGCATCTGATCCACTCATTCATCTGCAACCTGCACTTTTGGGGCACTAGAGGCTGTGGCGCCACAGCCTGCACTGCCAAAGCAAATTCCCAAGAAGAAGAAGAAGAAGAACCTCAACACTCTAAACAAGTTGTTGGTGTAGGCTGTTTTAGGCCTAGTTTTGGTGTTGTGATCCAAGGTGAGGACAAGTGTGGTGTTGGCAGTCAGGGGAGGGGAGGGTAGGCCTAAATAATGTGATCCAAGGTGAGGACAAGTGTGGTGTTGGTTGTGAGGGTAGGCCTAAATAATACTCACAGAACATTCCTGGAAGAGGCTATAAGTGTGTGACTCCAGCTGTGGAGGATTAACACTGTATTCTGTGGTCGAGTGTTCATTATACTCACAGAACACTCCTGGAAGAGGCTATAAGCTTGGGTAAAATTGCAGTTTAAGCCAATATACTTATTCTTGTTTATCTTTTCCCCTATAGCCAACAAGCTTGGGGACAATTTGGAAAAACGTGGTTTTAGGGCGGGGGAAGCAAATATAGGCTATATATATATGGCAATACAAACAATTTTAAAGTGAAAAACTTTATTTTGAGTTTTAAAAAATGGAAAAATCTTGTATAACCCAACAACACAACCCTAACCTAAACTAAACTGACCCAGGGGGAATAGAGCCCCCCTAAGACACCCCAACCTAACCTAACCTAAACTGAACTCACGTAACAACCTCTTATGGGGGCAACACCCTTAGACTGACTGACCGTCACCATTGTTGCAGGTGCCGAGGCCAGAGTCCAAGCCCGCTGCCCTGCTCAGCACTAAATGGGCTCGCTGCGGCTTCCCCGAGGGTTCCTGCAGGACCAGCCATGGCGTGTGGTGCTGGGAGTAGTGCTGCAGTGGAGGCTGTGAGGCCGGGCAGCAGCATGAGTGGCTGGGAGCAGCAGGATCAGTCTGCCTCAGGTGTGATGGCAAGAATCACCTTGAGGCAGGCAGCTCCATCCACAAAGGAGAGAACAAGTTTGAGTGTCAGCAGTGTGGTAAAACTTTTAAATACAAGAGTAAGCTTGAGAGACACACCCTGACACACAGTGGTGTTAAAAATTATCAATGTAAAGAGTGTGGGAAAACATTTACTCAAAAGTCTACCCTCACCCAACACACCCTGACACACAGTGGTGTTAAAAATTATGAATGTAAAGAGTGTGGGAAAACATTTAGCCTAAAGTCTCACCTCACCCAACACACCCTGACACACAGTGGTGTTAAAAATTATGAATGTAAAGAGTGTGGAAAAACATTTACCCTAAAGTCTCACCTCACCCAACACACCCTGACACACAGTGGTGTTAAAAATTATGAATGTAAAGAGTGTGGGAAAACATTTACCCTAAAGTCTCACCTCACCAAACACACCCTGACACACGGTGGTGTTAAAAATTATGAATGTAAAGACTGTGGGAAAAGATTCTCTACCAGTTCTAGCTTCAATGAACACATCTTTAGACACACTGGCATGAGGGAGTTCAAGTGTGATGTTTGTAAGAAATGTTTCAAGACAAAGAAGGATATTCGCAAACACATGAAGATACACTTTTGAGTGTGTTTGTTGTGTGGTGGTGTGGTGGAGAAGCTGGTGAAAAGACAGAACAAGAAGAAGAGAAGGAAGAGTGTGAGTGTGTGTGTTGGAGGCAGTAGGCGTGTGTTATTGTGGGAAGACTAGACAACACCGTGAATATCCCGCCAAAGTTAGCCCGCCTCGTCCCACTAGCCTGCCGCATGTTGTCTTGGTTCATCCTTGAGTTTCCTGCACCGCCATCCACTGCTGTGTAAATATAGCATAGCATAGCATAGTATAGTACTGGAGGTGGCATTGTCTGCAGTCCCTTCACCAGACACGTTTGTGTAGAACACCAAGTAACCACGGCTGTACTGGTGCCAGGATAGTCCATAACACAGATAACATCCAACATTGTTTCCAGCCACCCGTGCTAAGTGTGACGGCTGCTGATCACAAGGCCAGTACGTGATCCTCAACACTATGGTGAATGGTGAATTACACAAACACAAACACATTCTTCATAAAATTGTAAAGATACACAAAAAGAAGCATTAACAATCCAGAGCCATTTATTGAAGGGGTCAGCTGCACTGCCAACAAAACCACAGCTGGGGCCATTACACCCTCACACAGCACAAGGACAGGGCTGGTGGGCAGGAAGCAACACACTGCCCACAACCACCACCACACCACCACCACACACTCCCACACAGGACACACCAACACCTACACTCCCACAGGCAGCAGCTGGACCACACTTGTCCACACAACACACCACCTCAGAAGTGGATACGCATGTGCCTAGCAATATCACTCCTTGTCTTGAAGTGTTTCCCACAAACATCACACTTGAATTCTCTCAGGCCAGAGTGTCTGAACTCATGCTTATTAACTTCAGACCTTGTACTAAATCTTTTTCCACATTCTGGGCATTCATGATTCTTAACACCAGTGTGTGTAAGGGTGTGTACGGTGAGGTCAGACTTTAGTGTGAATCTTTTTCCACACTCCAGGCATTCATGATTCTTAACACCAGTGTGTGTAAGGGTGTGTGTGGTGAGGTGAGACTTTTGTGTGAATCTTTTTCCACACTCCAGGCATTCATGATTCTTAACACCAGTGTGTGTAAGGGTGTGTTTGGTGAGGTGAGACTTTTCTGTGAATCTTTTTCCACACTCCAGGCATTCATGATTCTTAACACCAGTGTGTGTAAGGGTGTGTGGGGTGAGGTCAGACTTTTGTCTGAATCTTTTTCCACACTCCAGACATTCATGATTCTTAACACCAGTGTGTGTAAGGGTGTGTTTGGTGACGTCAGACTTTTGTCTGAATCTTTTTCCACACTCCAGACATTCATGATTCTTAACACCAGTGTGTGTAAGGGTGTGTGTGGTGAGGTGAGACTTTTGTGTGAATCTTTTTCCACACTCCAGACATTCATGATTCTTAACACCAGTGTGTGTAAGGGTGTGTCTGGTGAGGTGAGACTTTTTTGTGAATCTTTTTCCACACTCCAGGCATTCATGATTCTTAACACCAGTGTGTGTAAGGGTGTGTTTGGTGAGGATACCCCTCTGAGTAAATGTCTTGCCACATTCTATACACTCAAACGTTTTCTTTCCTTTGTGGATGGAGATGCCTTCAGTAAGGTCATTCTTCCTGTCACACCTGAATCCGCCCACACCTGAGGCAGACTGCTCCTGTGTGTTCTGGCTACTACTCATGTTGCTGCCTGGCCTTGCAGCTGCTTATGCAACACTACTTCTGGCAGCACACCTGTTTTGGGGGAGGCCAGCTGATCTTGCAGGAACCCTCAGGGAAGCTGGAGTGAGCAGGGTTTCCCAAGGATACACTCAACACTGTACTTGAGGATGAAGGAAGCAGGAGTGGGATGCACCAAGGAGTCCCGTCAGAAGCAGTGGTCACACCTGCTGTCACCACTCAGCTCAGCACCCAACAATCACCTGAAACAAGTGATGCAGATATTACCATACATGTAGCTGCATAACTAAAGGCTGATACACTAGGCTGTACAGTAAATCTGAACTTCAACTTGGCTACAAGCATCCATTTTTGTACCTTGGGTTTTTGGGGAGGTGAGAAGACCATGAGGAATTTACAGGAAATTAACCCCCTGACCACCAAAGACTTACATTGACCATGAACAAAACCCCAAAGATGGTGTTTGACACACACACACACACACACACTCACACACACACACACACACACCAGATTGAACTGTTGCCATCTCCCTGATTTAAAAGATTTACGCAAGACGTGAATATTACACATAATTGAAAGGGCGGCCACGGCGTCAGAGGACGTCTGGAAATCATCTTGAATGGTACTATGAATGCAGGAAACTCCTGTTCTGATGAAGCGGTTTTTGGGCGGGAGACACCAACCATAGGGGTGAGAGCTGCTGTAGACTGCATGGGCTGTGACTGAGGAGGGGAAGGCCCCACAAGTGAGGCTCCCGTAGGGCAAGGGATGCGGGAAGCCCTCATTCGGAAAAGTGGCAGGAGGACACAGGTGTGTGCCTTCTATGCACAGGATGTAACTAAATTCCGAGCTAGTAGCAATTAATGTCCTACCAGTATGAAAGCTTGGTGAGAACTCAACTTTCACTGAATGGTGCACGGAAAGAAGTGATTTGAGGAATAAAATAGGTAACCTTCACAAGGTAAATGAAGAGAATGTAAAGGAATTAAGAACACTGAACTTGGAATGAACACACAACATAGGGAAGAAAATTAAGGAACAAAGAAAATTTAAGAACTATTAACAATGACCAACAGTGAAATGGAATGGGTGAACGAGTCTTGACCTGACTGGCTATGATAATAATTATAATATATGGAGGAAGGATAGAAAAGGCAAAAAAAGGAGGTGATGTGATTATAATGATAAAATCTAAGATAAAAGTTATAAATGTAGAATATGGAAAAGGGAAAACAGAATTGATAAATGCACAAATTAAGACAAAATATGGAGAAAACCAAGGATTCGATCCCCTGATATCCGCTGGCCACTTGTCATTCTTTGATATCATTGCAGAGTGGCCAAAGACTACCAAAATTGGTGCCATACTGCCCTCAGACGGGACTTACAATGTTTATATGCATTATAGGTTTAGCAGCAATAGCCTCTCACGTTCTCAACATATTCACGAGAGAACATAAACATTCAAGGCGTCAATATCAAAAATTTTAAAACCTACACCAAATAACAGGTTATATAAAATGTTTACATTTTATTACCCAAAAGTTATGGTTCTCAACCTTAGATTTTTTCTGGATTTAGGTAATAAAATGTAAAAATCTTATATAACTGAACCTAACCGAACCTAACCAAAACATAGCTGTAACCTAACCTAACAACCTTAACCTAACCATAACCTAACATAACCTAACCAACCTAACATAACATGGTAAAGTTTTACAAAACGCACCAGTACTTCTGAAGCAGTAATTTGCAACGGAAAATGCATAGAAGAAAAAATGTCTTAGAAAAATGTGTACTTCCTATTACTGAACTAGTTTTTCTTGTCACACAGTTTGCGTGTTTTGTAAAATAATACCAATTTAACATGTGTGGACTTGTTGTTCTTGTTTTAGGGCTGCGAGGATCCCTTGGGGAACACTATGAGCCCTGGTGATGTCCTATGTTGCTATCACAGGCGCGGTAGTTGACCTGTCCTCCTCAGGAAGGCACAGGTGAGGCGGATGACGGCATGTTGCCGGGAGGGGTGGACGCCAGCCGCCGCCAGCAGGGTGGGCAGGTCAAAGGTGTTGACGTTCAGGGCGAGGAGTTGAGACTGTAGCACTACACGGTGGGAGTGGAACCGCGGACATTGCAGCAGAAAGTGTTCAATAGTCTTGGGAACGTTCCTAAGGAGAGACCTGGCATTCCAGAGGAGGAAGGTGAGGGCCATCTCCTATTCAAATAGAGAGGAGATGAGCATGGAGAGGGTGGGCCACAGATATGTGAAGATCTCCGGCACAGGTGTACCCTTCTGGTATAGGTGGTAACCCTTCCAGAGGAGGGTGAAAAGAGAGATGACCGTATCCATGGAGGAGGTGGGAGAAGCCGGACCTGCAGCTGGGCGAACAGGTGCCTTGGGTGGGGTGGAAGGCCTTGGGGGCATAGCGGGGGACGGAAGCAAGGGGGTGGCATGATGGAAGGTACGTCGTGGTCCCTGACCACGGTGGGATGGGAGGCCGTGTGGCTGGTGGACCTCAGCCTCGATGGTGGAGTAGGAGATTCCTGGGTCGGGGTAGATGGAGGTGCCAGATATCCAGGCGGTCTACAAAGTTTACGTACCGAAGGAGTAGGAGTGCTGCCGGGCGCATGGGAGATGACGTAATCCTGAGGCAAGGGGGCATCATCTTCCAGGGCCTCCTCCAGCGGGCCGAACCTATTCCTTGTGTAGGGAGCTGAGGTATTATATATATCTATCATTGTAATATATTTTATTCATGTGTGGCGCGCTCTCTATATATCTTATGACGTCTGGCAACTGCGCGTGACCCAGCGCATCGCCCGCCCCGGCTTGACCCAGCCGCCCGCAGTCGGGCACAGATCTTAACACGGCAGGTCGCACGCATCGTCACTCTCTGTCCAGTACCATTGTTTATTATATAATAAACCACAGCCACGTTCTTCGAAGCCTTATTCACCCAGCTACGCTACCAATACCCCCTTACAAGTGGTGATCAGCGTGGGATTATCAAAGCTGGAAGGAGAGAGAGAAAATAAAAGGAAAGTTTTGGCGCGTCCACCCGCATCTTATCTCCAAGCCGCCATTTTGGAAGCCTTTGTCTCTGCGACTCCACCACCAAATTCCAAGCTTTTGACCTGCCCTGCCCTGGAATACTACTGAAGGTACATCCTGCTCTTGCTACTGCTACAACTCCACCATCCATCCACGCTTTGTTTGAGTGTTCCACCTACTCCACCGGAATCCACTGTCCTTTGTTCCACATCGCCCACGAGGTCCTTTGTCTGGACCACATACACGAGGACGCCATTGGACAACACCTCCACGCCCACATATACGAGGATTCCACATACGAGGGACCCACACACGCCCAACATTCTTGATCTTTTCCTAACTTCCAACCCTTCAGCTTACTCTGTTAAACTTTCCTCTCCGTTGGGCTCCTCCGATCACAATCTTATTTCCGTTACCTGTCCTATCACTCCAGTGCAACCTCAGGACCCGCCTAAGCAGAGGTGCTTCTGGCATTTCAACTCTGCTAAGTGGGAAGACCTGAGGCAGTACTATTCTGATTTTCCTTGGGATGATTATTGCTACCATGTCAGAGATCCTTCTCTGTGTGCCGAGCGCATAACAGAGGTGATTATCTCTGGCATGGAGCTATACATTCCTCATACTTTCTCTAATACTAAAGCTAAAAAGCCCTGGTTTAACTCTGCTTGTTCTCGTGCTGTCAATGATAGAGAGGCGGCTCACAAACGGTACCGTAGCCATCCATCTGCTGAAACTCATGCCCTATATATTTCTGCCCTGTAATCATGCCAAATCTATTCTCCAACTTACTAAAAACTCTTTCATCAATAGAAAATGTCAAAATCTTTCCAACTCTAACTCTTCTCGTGATTTCTGGCATCTAGCCAATAATATCTCTAACAATTTTACTTCTTCATCTTTCCCTCCTTTACTTCAACCAGATGGCCCCACAGCTGTCTCTTCTTTCTCTAAAGCTGAACTCTTCGCTCAAACCTTTGCTACCAACTCTACTTTGGATGATACTGGGCATATTCCTCCTACTCCTCCATCCTCTGACTACTTCATCCCTAAAATTAAAATTCTTTATTATGACGTTTTCCAGGCCCTCTCTGGCCTTGATTCTCAGAAGGCTTACAGTCCGGATGGAGTCCCTCCTGTTGTTCTCAAAAACTGTGCTTCCGAACTCGCTCACTGCCTGGTCAAACTCTTTCGTCTGTGTCTCTCTACTTCTACCTATCCTTCTTGCTGGAAGTTTGCTCACATTCAACCTGTCCCTAAAAAGGGTGACCGCTCCAATCCTTCTAACTACCGCCCTATAGCTTTGATTTCCTGCCTTGCTAAAGCCTTTGAATCTGTCCTTAACAAGAAGATAATGAGGCATCTATCAGCTCACAACCTTCTCTCTGATTGCCAGTATGGTTTCCGTAAAGGCCGATCTACTGGTGATCTTCTTGCTTTCCTAACTGAATCTTGGTCATCCTCTTTTAGGGACTTCAGTGAAACCTTTGCTGTCGGCCTTGACATATCGAAAGCCTTCGATAGAGTCTGACATAAATCTTTAATTTCTAAACTATCTTCCTACGGATTCTATCCTCTCTGTACCTTCATCTCTAGTTTCCTTTCCGACCGGTCTATTGCTGCTGTAGTGGACGGTCATTGTTCTTCTAAAACTATCAACAGTGGTGTTCCTCAGGGTTCTTTCCTATCACCCACTCTCTTTCTATTATTCATCAATGATCTCCTAAATCTGACTCAATGCCCTATCCACTCCTATGCTGATAACACCACCTTGCATTTTTCAACGTCCTACAACAGACGCCCAACCCAACAACAATTAAATGATTCAAGGCGAGATGCTATAGGATGCTTAACTTCTGATCTTTCACTTGTTTCTGATTGGGGCAGAGCAAACCTAGTTTTGTTCAATGCCTCAAAAACTCAATTTCTACAACTATCTACTCGACATAACCTTCCAGATAACTATCCCCTCTTCTTCAATGACACTCAACTTCCCCTCTCCACCACATTAAACACACTCGGTCTATCCTTTGCTAAAAATCTAAACTGGCAATTTCATATCTCTACTCTTGCTAAATCAGCTTCCAAGAAGTTAGGTGTCCTATGGCGTCTGCGTCCATTTTTCTCTCCCTCTCAGCTGCTTGCTCTGTACAGGGGCCTTATCCGCCCATGTATGGAGTATGGCTCACATGTCTGGGGGGGCTCAACTCACACAGCTCTTTTAAACAGGGTGGAGTCTAAAGCTTTTCGTCTCATCAACTCTCCTCCTCTAACTGACTTTCTTGATTCTTTAAGTCACCGCCGCAATGTTGCATCTTTATCTATCTTTTACCGCTATTTTCATGCTGAATTACCACCTGGATATGCAGAGGAAAAACAAAATCAACACTGTGTTCGAAGACTCTGCTGATTGAGCAACTCCATGCGACACAGGCGGTGTGATGATGCGAGTTACCGCCTGTGTATCCTGCAGATAAAGCAACAATATGTTCATCAGACTCCGTGTTGAGCAAACCACAGCGAGCACACATAACTGCCTAGTGTCTGATGCACAACCGACAATATTGTGTGTGAAGAGCTCATCCATTTGGCAGCTATGACACACGAGACACAGGTGGTTACACGATCACAGCCGTCTCATCTGTAGAGCACACAGACCAACAAGTGTTCAAAAAGACTCCGTTTGAGTAATACTCGAGATCTCATAAGGTGAGAGACAGCAGGGCCATCGCCACCGTGTGTCTGCACACAAAAACCACAATGTGTTCACCACGCGTTTTAGTACTCCTAAAAAAACAGCGACGAATCATATCACTGCCTGTGTCTGCAGACAATAGCAATAATGTGTTCAAGAGTCCGTTTGAGCGCAAATACACGGACACAGGCGCAGTATGTGATAGAAATCTACCACTAGTGTCCGTGTATTGTCAGGTGATCGAATCGACCGACTGTGTCCGCAGACAAAACACTAAAAAATGTGATCAACACACCGTAGATTTGACCAAACACACGAGACACAGCGGACGGTGGAAACAACGATCACGCGCCTGTGTCACAATGACAAAAGCCAAACAATGAGTTTAAGTCTCTGATTTACATATATACTCGAGACACAGGGGGTTACGTGATCACCGCCTGTGTCTGCAGACAAACTAGAAATGTGTTCGGAGATCCATTTGAGTAAATACTCGAGACACAGACGGTGATGATATCACAGCTTGTGGACTGCAGACAGCAGATACCACGGGACACAGGTAGATGATGCGCTCGACCGCTGGGTCTGCAGCCAAAGGCAAAAATGTGTGTCACGATCCGTTCTTGGAGCAAATGACACTAGACAACACGATGACCAGGATCACACAAATGTCTACTGACAAACTAACACGTTGGAGCGCAAACCACAGCACACGACGCATGCAGTGCCCGATCACCGCCCTGGCCTGTGTATGAGATGACAGAACAACAAGTATCAAAACTTTGTTTGAGAAGTTAGGTAAAGACACAAGACAAGGCGAGTGTTTGATGATCGGCGGGGTGACGCAATCAACGTGTTAAAGTCTCCATTGAGTAAATATTTGAGACAGACAAGCAGCCGTAATGCGATGATAACGTCTGTGTCTGCACAAACAAACCAGAACAAAGTTTCCAGAGACTACCGTTTGAGTAAATACTCTAGGCACAGGCGGTGGACGCGCAATCATCGACTTCTGTCTGCAGACACAAGTTCATAAGGTGTTCAAGCTCTGCTTAAGAAATACACAGGAACAAAGGTAGGTAATGCGATTACCAGCCTGGTTAGAGCGAAACAAAGAAATTGTGTTCAAGATTCCGTATGAGCAAATACTCACGACACCAGCAGTACGCGCCAATCACAAGCCTATATGGTGCAGAAAAGAGACCAAAGAACAATGTGTTCAGGGAGCACCGTGAGCAAATGATTAGAGACACACGGCGAGATGAGGGATCACGTGATCACCGCCTAGGTGGGCAAACAAACCTGACCATTTTTTCAACGAGACTTCGCTTTGCAAATACACGAGACACAGGCGGCGGTATGCGATCAAAGCCATTGTCTTATAACAAACTAATAAGTGTAGAAAGAATCCGTTGAGCAAGACAGGCGTGACATGATCACCGCTTGTATCTGATGAGCCAATTAAACAGACAATATTTTCAGATAGTCTCCGTATACGTAGAATACAGAACACGGTAGTTGCAGCCTCACCGCCTCGTCTGCAGACAAACAGCCAAACAATGTGATAGGTCTCCATTGAGTAAAATATGAGACACAGCGCAGTAATGCTTGAGAGACCGTTCTGTGTCTGCAGACAGAACCAGACACCGTTTTCCAGACTCCGTTGAGGTTGTAAATACTCTAGAGCAACAGGAAGGTGACGCCGAATCAAGTCGCTTCTGTCTGCCGGCAAATCACAAAAATGGGTTACAAGGACTCTGCGTGAGAAAATACAGCGGGGCCAAGGTGGTAAGTGCGGATTACGCAGCCTGTGTCTAGACGCGAGCAACCCTGTAAATGTTGAGTCAAGATTCCGTTTGAGCAAAATACTCACGACAGCAGACGAGTAGTTTTTAAACGCAATCACAGCCTATATGTGCAGAAAAAACCAACAAATGGTTCAGGATTCTGTATTGAGCAAAGATTACAGACCCAGGCGGTAAAACGTGATACACCGCGTACTTGTGCAAAAAAAAAGCTCAAGAAGCAATTTTTTTACAACTGCCGCTTTGCGCACAGATACAACGGACAGACATAGGCGAAGGTAATGCGATCAAAGCGATTGTCTGCAGACAAACCAACATGTGTTCACGACCACGTATAGCAAATACAGGGGAGCCACAGGGTTGATCACGTAAGCCGCTGTGTCTGCAGACAAACTACAATGGTCCAAGGCTCAGTTGAGAAAATTACACGAGACACCGGCAGAGCACGCCAACTAACAGACTTTGTCTACAGATAAACAAACAATTTGCTCAAGGCTCCGTTTAAGCAAATACATGGTACAGAGATAATGACACGGTCACCGTCTGTGTCTTCACACAAACACAGAAAGTGTTCAAAACTCCAATTGAGTAAATTCACTGCCTTTGTTTACAGACAAAACAACAATATGTTCAAGACTCCGTTTGAGCAAATACTCGATACACAGGCGAGGACGCGATCATCGCCTATATATGCAGACAAACCAACAATGTGTTAAAGACTCCGTTTGAGCAAATACTCGATACGACAGGCGATGAGACGTGACGCAAGACAATTGTGTTTAAGAACAACAATGAAAAGTGTGTTGCAAACTTTCGCTGTTTCAGAGATAAACGAGGACCCCACAGGCCCCGCCGGTGATTGCAATCAATCCGCTGATGTCTTGCAGACGAAAACAGACGAAATTGTTACGCAAGGATCCGTTTTGAGTAATATTCCCCGCGACATGGAACGTGACGCATATCACGACCTCTGTCTGCAACACAAAACCAACAGTGGTCAAGACGCTCCCTTAGGTAGAATACTCTAGACCAACAGGCGGTGTACACACGGATCATCGCCTGTTTTGTCTGCAGAGCCAAATCAAACAATTGTGCATCATGACGACATTAGAGCAAATTACACGGGAGACAAGTGGTGAGTGCAGGTATCACACGGCTGTGTCTGCAGAGCAAACCAGAACGCGCAATGTATTCGCAAGACACTCCGTTTAAAATAAATCACGAGACAGGCCTGCAAACTCAATCACTAAACTATGTAGCAGACAAACCGAAAAACAATGTGTTAAAACTCCATTTGAGTAAGTACACAGCAAAAAAGAAAACATAGGCAATGACGACAATCACGGCTGTGTGTCTGCAGAGCAAACCCACAATGTGTTGCACAATACATCTGTTTGAGAAAATATACGACAGATAGTATTGACAGATCACGTGCCTGCTTCTGCAAATCACATTGTGTTCAAGACTCCATTTGAATAATACTCTAGATAGCCAAAACGTTGACGTCGATCGCACCGCAAGGTGTCAGAAGACAAACCACAACAATGAGGTCAAGACTCCATTTGAGTAAATGTACTAGAGACAGCAGTTTGTGAGGCACGGATGCACCGTCAGTGTCTGCAGAGAAAACAGCAATTTGTCAAGACTCCGGTTCACTAATACTCGAGACACGGAGGCGGTGATGCAATCACCGCACTGTGTGTGTGTCTGCATAAAAAAACACAATGTGTTCAAGACTCGTTTCAGCGACGATCATTACAGAGACACAGGCGTGACATAATCGCAGCGCCTATGTGTGCCGACAAACCAAAGCAACGTGTTAAAGACTCTGTATTGAGCAAAACGAACGCCGGGGTACATAGCGGTGAAGCGATAAGCGCCTTTGTCATGCAGACACACCAACACATAGTGTCAAGACTCCATTGAGCAAACAACCGAAACAGAAGAGCGGTGGACCGGATTGATCGCTCGTCGTGTTAGCATGACAAAGAAATATAATGATGTGTCTAAGATCACCGATATGAGCATGTAATCCTAGTGATTACGTGCTGTGTATGTAGACTAGCGATTGAGTGAAAATTAGCACGAGACATCAGGGCGGTGACGATTGTACGATTACACCTGTGTCTGTCAGCAGACAAGACCAAGCAGGATGTGTTCAAGACTCGCTGTTGAGCGATAATACACGGGACACAGGTAGTGATGCGATAACCGCCTGTGTCTGCAGACAAACCAAAATATGTGTTCAAGACTCGGATTCAGGCAAAGTACTCAAGACAAAGACGGTGATGCACGATCGACCGCAGGTGTTTCAAAGCAAATCTCAAAATATGTGTCGCGACTACATTGTCGTCAATACTCGAGGGACACAGCGGAAAAACGGCGGATCACCGCCTAGATGTGTACCGAGTAACCCAACAAGTGTGTGTCATGAGCTCCATTGTAGTAACACACTCTAGGTCACAGCAGGGACACGCTCACTGTCGTTGTTCTGCCCGACAAACAGTGTGTCACAGACTACCAATTAAGAAAGGTAATTACTCGCGACACAAGGGAAAGTGAGGTGAGATTGACCACCAATAGCGTGCATACAAACAAACATATGTTAGCCACAATTCGTTTGATAGAATAATCTATATACACAAGAGTTTGATGCCATCCCCGCCTGTGTTTGCAGACAGAAACCAAAAGTGTAGTCAAGAGCCCTTTGTGCAAATTGCAGGACGCAAGAGCGTAGATGTGTTTCACTGCCGTCTTCGATGCAGACAAAAGAACGAAAAATGTGTTCAAGACCTGTTGAGAAAATACTCGGAAGCACACAAAGGGGGTGGACCCGATAAAGCCTGTTGGGGCGGAGACGCATAACGCAATGTGTGAGAATTCATCCCGGTTTCAGCGCAAATAATCAGAGGTGCACAGAGGGTGACGTAATAAATCCTGTGACGGCAGACAAGACAAGAAAACAAATTCAAAATTCGTGTGAGTAAAATTACTTTGACACGGTCAGTGACACGAGAAACCGTCTTGTCGTCTGCGACAAAACAAGCAATGTGCTTAATTACTAATTAGTCGAAACACGAGGAGGTAATGCGATAATCACCGTGGCTGCAGAAGGGCAAACAAGTGTGTTACTTGAACTATTTATGGTAGACGTACTCTAAGCAACAGCCACAGTGACCGATCACCGCCTGTCGAGTGTTTGAAGACAAAAACGACACTTTGGTCTAAAAACTCCGTTTAAACCAAATACACGGGAAAAACAGGTGGTGAGCACGATCACCGCCTTGTGTCTGCAGGGCACACCGAAATATGTGTTTACAGGCCCCGCTATGTCGAACGCCGTGTTAGGACTCTTTTCAAAAACAAATACATGGAAACACAGGTAAGTGAGCGATCAGACCGCCTGTGTCTGCATAAAAAAACCAAAAAATGCCTTTAATTCGCCTTTGTCTGATCAAAAAAACAGAAACAAAAACAATATGTTCAAGACACCATTGGAGAAAATACGCGAAAAAGAAGAAGTGTGACCTAATCACCAGCTCGTGAGTAAGTCAGGAACAAAACAAAAAAGTCTGTTCAAGACTCACGTATGAGCAAAATTACTATGAGTCGTCTGTGTTGTGAATACCATGAGTAAACTACAACACGAGCCACAGGCGGTGATACAATATTCACTGGTCTGCAGAAGGAAAAGAACCGAACAATGTGTTGCAAGTACTCCTCGTGTATGTCAATACTAGAAGACAACAGCCGGTGACGCAAGTCATGCCTGGTCTGCAGACAAACCAGAAATGATTTGTTCAGGAGCTCTGTCTGAACAAAATACACAGACAGAGAGGTGGTGATGCGATAACCGCCCATGTGTATCTGCCCAGACAAACCAATATGTGTCAAGACTCTGATTCAGCAAATACTCGCAAAACAGACGGGTTGTGATGCGAGTCACCGCACTAATGTGTGTTCGCGCGACTACGTTTTCGTCAATACTCCGGACACGACGGGTAACGCCTATGTGTACAGACCAACAACATCTGTCTCAGAGATCCATTTAGTAAACGTACGCTAGTCTCAGGCATGAAAAAGTGACACAATCACCGTCGTTTCTGCAGCACAACTCCAATGTGTTCAAGACATCAGTATGAGCCCATATGACACAAGAGACAGCGACGGTCATGGGATTCACCGCCTGTGGCCGCGAAATATACACAACAGTATTTCAAGGACACCAATTAAGTAATGCTCGCGAAAAGGAGAGTGAGGTGATTGCCCCACCAATATCGGCATACAACCACACGTTATCATACTTCGTGTGAGTAAATACTATATAGACACTACAGCGGAGTGCCCTACCCGCCTGTGTTTACAGACAAACCAACAAGTGTGGTTCAAGACTCCTTTTGAGCAAAAGATTTGGCGGGGACGCAGCGGAGATGTGAGTCATGCGTCCTCTGTAGACCAAAATCAAAACACAGTGTTTAAGACCCCTCTGA
>JAPQNM010002444.1:20000-50139 GCA_029783475.1 Metacarcinus magister | reverse complement strand
GTATTTTAGTTGTGGATTGGCTTCTAAATATTTGTCAAGTCTATTTTTGAACGTAGTAATTGTTTTACTGTGGACGACATTGGCGGGCAGGGAGTTCCAAACGTTAACGATAGAATTGAAAAAGAAATGCTTGGCTTTGTTTGATGTGAATCTTTTACCAGTAATCTTAAAAGAATGATGTCTTCTTGTTATATTGGATCAATCAAAGGTAATGTAATCTTCTGTATTGATATTATCGAATCCTCTGATTATCTTGAACATTTCAATGAAATCCCCTCGCATCCTTCGTTTCGGTGGTAATGGCAGGTTAAACATAACTTATTGCCAGTATTAACCCTTACACTGCCGAGGTCTTTTCTAAGTGTTCGATTTATAGATTTTAAAAAAAATTTTGATTTTATTCAAATTTTTCTTATTAATGATAAAAATAAATATTAATGATAAAAATAAATATTAATGATAAAAATGAATAATAATGATAAAAATAAATAATAATGATAGAAATAAATATTAATGATAAAAATAAATATTAATGATAAAAATAAATATTAATGATAAAAATAAATATTAATGATAAAAATAAATATTAATGATAAAAATAAATATTAATGATAAAAATAAATATTAATGATAAAAATAAATACTAATGATAAAAATAAATACTAATGATAAAAATAAATATTAATGATAAAAATAAATATTAATGATAAAAATAAATATTAATGATAAAAATAAATATTAATGATAAAAATAAATATTAATGATAAAAAATAAGTAATAATGATAAAAATAAATATTAATGATAAAAATAAATAATAATGATAAAAATAAATATTAATGATAAAAATAAATATTAATGATAAAAATAAATATTAGTGATAAAAATAAATATTAATGATAAAAATAAATATTAATGATAAAAATAAATATTATTGATAAAAATAAATAATAATGATAAAAATAAATAATAATGATAAAAATAAATATTAATGATAAAAATAAATATTAATGATAAAAATAAATAATAATGATAAAAATAAATATTAATGATAAAAATAAATATTAATGATAAAAATAAATATTAATGATAAAAATAAATATTAATGATAAAAATAAATATTAATGATAAAAATAAATAATAATGATAAAAATAAATATTAATGATAAAAATAAATATTAATGATAAAAATAAATATTAATGATAAAAATAAATATTAATGATAAAAATAGATATTAATGATAAAAATAAATAATAATGATAAAAATAAATGTTAATGATATAAATAAATATTAATGATAAAAAATAAATATTAATGACAAAAATAAATAATAATGATAAAAATAAATATTAATGATAAATATAAATATTAATGATAAAAATAAATAATAATTATAAAGAAATAATAATGATAAAAATAAATATTAATGATAAAAATAAATATTAATGATAAAAATAAATATTAATGATAAAAATAAATTTTAATGATAAAAATAAATATTAATGATAAAAATAAATATTAATGATAAAAATAAATATTAATGATAAAAATAAATATTAATGATAAAAATAAATATTAATGATAAAAATAAATATTAATGATAAAAATAAATATTAATGATAAAAATAAATATTAATGATAAAAATAAATATTAATGATAAAAATAAATATTAATAATAAAAATAAATAATAATGATAAAAAATAAATATTAATGATAAAAATAAATATTAATGATGAAAATAAATATTAATGATAAAAATAAATATTAATGATAAAAATAAATATTAATGATAAAAATAAATATTAATGATAAAAATAAATATTAATAATAAAAATAAATAATAATGATAAAAAATAAATATTAATGATAAAAATAAATATTAATGATAAAAATAAATATTAATGATAAAAATAAATATTAATGATAAAAATAAATAATAATGATGAAAATAAATAATAATGATAAAAATAAAATATTAATGATAATAATAAATATTAATGATAATAATAAATATTAATGATAAAAATAAATATTAATGATAAAAATAAATATTAATGATAAAAATAAATATTAGTGATAAAAATAAATATTAATGATATAAATAAATATTAATGATAAAAATAAATATTAATAATAAAAATAAATAATAATGATTAAAAATAAATATTAATGATAAAAATAAATATTAATGATAAAAATAAATAATAATGATAAAAATAAATATTAATGATAAAAATAAATATTAATGATATAAATAAATATTAATGATAAAAATAAATATTAATGATAAAAATAAATATTAATGATAAAAATAAATATAATTGATAAAAATAAATATTAATGATAAAAATAAATATTAATGATAAAAATAAATAATGATAAAAATAAATATTAATGATAAAAATAAATAATGATGAAAATAAATAATAATGATAAAAATAAAATATTAATGATAATAATAAATATTAATGATAATAATAAATATTAATGATAAAAATAAATATCAATGATAAAAATAAATATCAATGATAAAAATAAATATTAATGATAAAAATAAATATTAATGATAAAAATAAATATTAATGATAAAAATAAATGTTAATGATATAAATAAATATTAATGATAAAAAATAAATATTAATGACAAAAATAAATAATAATGATAAAAATAAATATTAATGATAAAAATAAATATTAATGATAAAAATAAATATTAATGATAAAAATAAATAATAATTATAAAAATAAATAATAATGATAAAAATAAATATTAATGATAAAAATAAATATTAATGATAAAAATAAATTTTAATGATAAAAATAAATATTAATGATAAAAATAAATAATAATGATAAAAAAGAATATTAATGATAAAAATCAATAATAATGATAAAAATAAATATTAATGATAAAAATAAATATTAATGATAAAAATAAATATTAATGATAAAAATAAATATTAATGATAAAAATAAATATTAATAATAAAAATAAATAATAATGATAAAAAATAAATATTAATGATAAAAATAAATATTAATGATAAAAATAAATATTAATGATATAAATAAATATTAATGATAAAAATAAATAATAATGATGAAAATAAATAATAATGATAAAAATAAATATTAATGATAATAATAAATATTAATGATAAAAATAAATATTAGTGATAAAAATAAATATTAATGATAACAATAAATATTAATGATAAAATAAATATTAATAATAAAAATAAATAATAATGATAAAAAAATAAATATTAATGATAAAAATAAATATTAATGATAAAAATAAATAATAATGATAAAAATAAATATTAATGATAAAAATAAATATTAATGATAAAAATAAATATTAATGATAAAAATAAATAATAATGATGAAAATAAATAATAATGATAAAAATAAATATTAATGATAATAATAAATATTAATGATAAAAATAAATATTAATGATAAAAATAAATATTAATGATAAAAATAAATATTAGTGATAAAAATAAATATTAATGATATAAATAAATATTAATGATAAAAATAAATATTAATGATAAAAATAAATATTAATGATAAAAATAAATATTAATGATAAAAATAAATATTAATGATAAAAATAAATATTAATGATAAAAATAAGTAATAATGATAAAAATAAATATTAATGATAAAAATAAATAATAATGATAAAAATAAATATTAATGATAAAAATAAATGTTAATGATAAAAATAAATATTAGTGATAAAAATAAATATTAATGATAAAAATAAATATTAATGATAAAAATAAATATTATTGATAAAAATAAATAATAATGATAAAAATAAATAATAATGATAAAAATAAATATTAATGATAAAAATAAATATTAATGATAAAAATAAATAATAATGATAAAAATAAATATTAATGATAAAAATAAATATTAATGATAAAAATAAATATTAATGATAAAAATAAATATTAATGATAAAAATAAATATTAATGATAAAAATAAATAATAATGATAAAAATAAATATTAATGATAAAAATAAATATTAATGATAAAAATAAATATTAATGATAAAAATAAATATAATTGATAAAAATAAATATTAATGATAAAAATAAATATTAATGATAAAAATAAATAATAATGATAAAAATAAATAATAATGATAAAAATAAATATTAATGATAAAAATAAATATTAATGATAAAAATAAATATTAATGATAAAAATAAATATTAATGATAAAAATAAATATTAATGATAAAAATAAATATTAATAATAAAAATAAATAATAATGATAAAAATAAATATTAATGAAAAAAATAAATATTAATGATGAAAATAAATATTAATGATAAAAATAAGTAATAATGATAAAAATAAATATTAATGATAAAAATAAATAATAATGATAAAAATAAATATTAATGATAAAAATAAATATTAATGATATAAATAAATATTAGTGATAAAAATAAATATTAATGATAAAAATAAATATTAATGATAAAAATAAATATTAATGATAAATAAATATTAATGATAAATAAATATTAATGATAAAAATAAATAGGAGGAGGATTTAAAAAGTAAGGAAGGAATAGTGCGTGAATTGGTGGTGATGGAAAGACAAGAAATATTATGGTAACTCCAAAACAACAATAATGTCAGCAGCGGAAGCAGGTGTTGCAGTAATTGTTTTTGTTATTACTGCTGCTACACTTGATGCTGTGACTACAGGTCCTATTATAAAAAAGATGCAACACTCCTATTGGGGATCGAAATCGGCTGAAGGAGGCGCCATCTGGCATTAGATGTTGTTTGCTTTCCTTGCTTCCAACATACAGGCTGAACACTGTCTACGCTGTTGTTGTATATTTACCACGGATATATATTTTTTTCTACCGCTAAAGGCTTTCAAATCACATTCCGCTCACGACACTAAGCCACGGTATTAAATTCCTAAGCGGCATGCGAGGCTGTTTAGGAAAATGAGGATGTCGTCGGTAACTCCACGTTATACATTTTCTGTAGGAATCCTCAAAATTATGCCCTGTCACCGGCAGAGGACAGCACCCGTGTAGGAAGGTGACGAGGGTGGTGGGCCGAGCATCGCGTGCCGGCATGGGGTCACAGGTTAGGTTAGATTAGGTTAGGTTAGGTTAGGTTAGGTTAGGTTAGGTTAGGTTAGGTTAGGTTAGGTTAGGTTCCTTACGAGAAGTTTTTATAAATTGTTAACTGCGCCAAGAACCCTTGTCTCGTGCCGCTTGTATAGGATCCCCATAACACTGGCAGGGAATGGCGTGGCAGAATACCCTTTACTGCTATCCCTTTGTGGGCGTTGACTCTAAAATAAAAGCAATTTCAGAAAAAAAACTATTAACAAAAATATAGAAATGCTTTTACAAGGCACGCGAGGAACGCTTCAGCCATCTGTGTGTTGAGAAGTTTGAAAATTAGTAGTTTTGGGAGTAATGCCATTGTGGGCGTCCCTGCGTGCTGGAGTGTGGCGAGGGATGCAGCCAACTCACAGGCTCAGTTTTGGTTAGAGAAATTATTGTTTTTCATCGTCCTAATTTGTATTTAGTCTTTCGCTCCTTGGCAGTGTTATGTTGAATGTGTGTAAGTTGATTACACACACACACCTACACACACACACACACACACACGCACACACACACACACACACCCACACACACACACACAAAACATTAGTGTGTAGTTTTTCGTAATCTTGAATATATATTAAACTCCTTCTCTTAAGCCTCATTCTATCATCTGCTTAAGCTTCATGCTGTTTATTCCTTACACTGTTTCATAATTCAGGGATTTTCTTATTAAATCCCGTTTTTCTCATTATAGTTCCATCGTCTTATATTGCTTAGCGCGTGATGGGAATGGAAAGAAGGAGATAGTGATTATAGCGCTACGTATCAGGCAGGGTGAAGGGAAAGTAAGACGAAGTAGAAGACAAGGGAGAAGGACCAGCAGGCAGCAAGCAGGATGGAGTGGGATTGTTAACCAGGGCAAGCTAGACTACCAGGCAGGAGTGAAGGGACACATTGCTAACGAGGAGTTCAAGGTTGGCTAGTTACAACAATCATTAAAAATATGGTAAAATCCTTAGAGTGAAGGTCTCATTTCTCCCTTACACTCCTCTCTTGCTCGTCAGTTACCAAGGGAAAGGGAAATACGATATTTTACTCAACTCGACCTCCTTGCCTTGCCTCGCCTCGCCTCCCTTCCCAGGTTGAACGGTAAATGACGTAAGGTTAATGAGGTAAGGACGATGTATGTACGGTACAGCTTAGTTCTTATACAGACTCAGCATGGGTTCAAACATGGCGTGGAAGGGAGGGTGAAGGTCAATGGTATAAGGTGGAAGGCATACTTAACATTTGCCTCCAATATTTACCTAAGGACGAACGTGTATATTAATGAGCAAAAGTCCTCCCACATCCCCTAACATTCTCTCTCTCTCTCTCTCTCTCTCTCTCTCTCTCTCTCTCTCTCTCTCTCTCTCTCTCTCTCTCTCTCTCTCTCTCTCTCTCTCTCTCTCTCTCTCTTTTACTCAGGTTGCAAGCAGGATGTGCGTACTTTACAGGCAAGGATAAAGTTTCTTCTTAAAAATAGATAAGGAAAAGTGAAACACTAAGCACCACGACAGCCTAACGAGAGAAAAATACACTTCAAACTACAGTTGGCGAGGGTGAGGCAGGATATGAAGTGGAGGTAAGCTGGTAAACTGTTGAAAACGTGAACTTATCGCACCAGACGGTAACTATATTGGCTTAAATATGAGAGAGAGAGAGAGAGAGAGAGAGAGAGAGAGAGAGAGAGAGAGAGAGGAGAGAGAGAGAGAGAGATAGAGAGATAGAGAGATATTAGAGAATTGATCAAGAGAAGTGAAGATGACAGTAAGGAGATTGATGAAAGCTTATGACTCGGGTTAAGGTATATATGGAGGGTAAGAAGGAAGAGGACGAGGAGGAGGAGGAGGACGGGGAGGATGAGAAAGAGGAAAAGGAAAAAGAGGAAAAGGAGGAGAAGGAAGATGGAGAAGAGGAGGTGGAGGGAAAGGAAGAGGAGGAGGATGTAAGAAGAAAGGTAGAAAATTGTGTTCGAAGTGATGGTGAGGGAATGGCAAGAAATATTAAGGTAACGCCAAAAATATTTGTGTTAAAATGTGCAATCTTAAAAGAAAATGTATTGCTGTGTAAGATAACTCGACAAGTATTCAATTAATGTTTAGTATTAACACTTTAACACACTCGTATATAAGTGTAATAGAATCAAGTGGCAGAACGGGAATACAAATCAGATCACAAAATAACGAAGTAGATATGAATTTTATAGTTAATCCTTATACTCCTCTAATAACCTGAGCCACTAACAGGTGGAGGCCGAACACCAATTAGCCTCCATTAATGCCTACCGGCCGCAATAGGTATGTGATGTTAAAATACTAGTAATTCATCAAGAGCGTGTTGTCTCGCGCTGAATGATGAGGGAATCTACATATATATTCTGCTCAACATGTAAAATATATAACAGATCAAACAAAATAGTTAAGTCATTCCTAATTCTCTGGTCTCGCAGGTTAGTCCACGGAGACACAACCTAAACCTTCCACTGTAACAATGTGCAGCTGCCAATGGAATAATGACACTTCTTTTTATGTTTTTTGGCAGCTGTCGGAAACCTGCTAAATAGGTGCAGCTTACCTTATCCTATGGTCACTTGCTGGGGTTGAGTTATGTCACTCGTGGATGAAAATATAACATTGTAGAGTTTGTCTGAGAGCTAAAACTTCGTTCATCCTTCATAGTGTTTAAACTTTGTTCCTATACATTTGGAGTCTTAGATACAATACTTCAAATAAGTTTTCCTTTCTGTTTTTGTTATAAATTTGAGCAACTTGATTTCACGATCTTCCTTTTGCCGCACTCTTACTTACTTTGCTCATCTTACAATACAAGCTACTTACTCATGTGTTGCTGACCCTAGATATTCGTACAGTGTAGTGCATGGCTGGTAACATCCAGCTGACGCAGTGTAGACTCGGTGAGTTAGAGGAGAAAATCGCTTTAATTTGTGAAGTGTAATGTAGAATATTGATTTAATTGTCACTTTTTCCTTTTCATAATGTTTTGAGGTCAGAATCCCTCTTAAAAGTTGAAGTGGAGTATAACCGATAGTCATTCTAAGAAAATATGGATGGCAACGACTACTAAAATATAAAGTTAATAATAGAACGTTATTTGCAATTGATTTAATCTATTAATTCTGTTAAAGCCCGAACATGCAGTGGTGGCTGCATCCACGTTTACAATAACTAATTGTGTTTTCTCGGCACACCTGCATCCAGCCTCCCTGATGTAACACGCGTCCATTTACTCGCTTGCCAGGCTCAGCTAGTGGTAGGTGGGTGCCCCAGCCTACCCTGGATAGGCACTTGCATCACCATGACATTGATAACTAGTTAATGGGGCACTGCACCCGCGAGGCTCACACACTGCGCAGTAATGGCAGAGTCCTCATCGAGATCCTGACGCTCACTGCCCTGCTGTGTTATCTACACACGCAGCACCACTGGCTTACCAGGGAAGCGATGCCTTGCACGCGGTGTCACGTTTTCACATTACTACACTCACGGACGTTAAATACATTTATAAACAAAAATAAAACGCGAGAGAAAAACAATAATGGAGATTGTCCGGGTCATGGAAACGATAGTCACGACTCCCCTTAATTGTGCACAGGTGAGTCAGGGTAGCGAAAGGTGTTCCCTCGCCCCGTGTTCCTGTTAATAGTAAATGTTCACCAAATAAAAACTTCCGAACCTCACCACACTGCGTCACGCCAATCATAAATCATACACCAGATATCAAACCTGTAATAACATGACAGTACCTTAAAAGTGCAGGCCATATGAGAATTAGGAAGTCTTACATCGTCACCAATGTATGGATTCCACCAATCACAACAGCCAGCCCATCCAGGATACGCCACGAATTCTGCATAAACTCAAACCCATAAAGATGAGCCGCCATATTTACACTACATACTTCCAAAAAAATACCTAATTGAAATAGAGAAGAAAACCAATGTATTCAATAAAAACCACGGTGTACATTCATTCACATATCCACCAGGAAGGCAACCAGTCACATAACAGAACACTAAACTATGTGGCATTACAGAACATGTCCTCAAAGGAACTATCACAGGAACTACAACAATCACAATCACACTACAAAGCAAACCACCACCACCACCACCACCACCACCACCACCACCACCACCACCACCACCACCACCACCACCACCACCACCACCACCACCACCACCCAGTCCATCAGAAAAACACACTCTCATAGGAATCGAACAACACCAAGATACTGAAGAGCAAACAACAAGAATACTAAATAGAAAGCAAACAAGTCTAGTCAAGGCGTAAAAATTCTAACACAGATGGACCACCAGACCGTCAACAACACCCATTTATAGCAAACAATCAAGGCACGTAACAGCTTCCACAACACACACATTACCCTTTACCTAGAAGCCGTGGCAGTACCTCAGCACAGAATGAGATGTCACCACCTAAACACTACTGTCACAGCGCCGAAATAAGCTGCAAACCTATTCTCCTCCCATAAACAGAGGCATAACAGAGGAAATACATAAAGTAGAATAAGACCCTCCATCGTTTTCTCTCTCTCTCTCTCTTTCTCTCTCTCTCTCTCTCTCTCTCTCTCTCTCTCTCTCTCTCTCTCTCTCTCTCTCTCTCTCTCTCTCTCTCTCTCTCTCTCTCTCTCTCTCTCTCTCACATAACGATGGAGGGTCTGTCTTTAGTTGATATATTTCCTTTGTTATTCCTGTTAATGGACGACAATAGGTTTGCAGCATATTTTGGTTTAGTGACGGTACTGTTTAAGGTGGTGACATTGTGTGGTGGTGTAGGGCGTTCATGGGTAAAGGATGGAGTGTTGCGGAAGGTGATGCGTTCCTTGATAAACAGACAGACAGATAAACAGACAGACAAACAGCAGACAGACACACACACAGACAGACAGACAGACATGCGTTCTAAAAATCTATTGAGGTGCGGTGAACTAAACAGATTGTTCAGAAGCTCATGCGGTTTCCTCCCTCCCTCCTTCCGTCCTTCCTTCCCTCCTTCCCTCGCTCCTTCGCTTCCTTCCTCCCTCACCGCACGCTGTATCTTATCACTGATTGAATTAGTGGTCAGGAAACACTTGTTATCGCATTTCCGAATACATATTGGAGAATAGTGTTATGTAGTTTGGTTTATAAATGAGGCAGGATTATGTTTCTCAGCGGCATTTTTGTTTTGCATACTCTTAGTTGTATCGTTAACCTTCACACCTTTGATCTCGCTCTCTCGCTGGAATTGTTATTACACTTACATTGGAAGAAAAAAAATAATAATAGTCACCGATATATACCGATGAAATGGTGGGAGAGTTTCAAAAGAACAAATTGAGTTTAGTAGTTCCTGTGATGTTTAAATAGTTTCAAATTGTATCAAAGCGGAGCAACAGGGAAGCAGACTATCTCACAGTTTATCAGCGCAAGGGATAAAGGAATGAAGATACTGGTTAAATACTGCACGTTAGGCTAGGGATGAGTGAGTAGAAAGTCGTGTAAATAGGATAACTTTGAAGTCCTCAGAATCATGGTGAAGCAGAGGAAACACACACGCTCCCGATCAGCAAGTGAGTAAATCTCCGAAGGTCGACTCTATTCTCATGTTTATCCGACCTGCACGTGTTTACCGACAGGAGGGAAGGTGATGGGATGCTGGTGGTGGTGGTGGGGGGTGGGGGAGGGCGCCAGCATTGAGGCCAACCTCCAACTTGGTGAGCGGTACCAAGAGCATTAAAGCATATAGTTGGTACACAACATTCAAGGAGACACTAGACTCAAGCACACCATCAATCCTGCCACCAAACACTCCACCTTCACCCCCACCACCACCTTGCCTTCCGCTCACCCTCACCTGTTGGCCCTGCGTCTCTGTCTCTGTCTCTCTCTCTTTTTTTTTCTTTCTCTCTCTCTCTCTCTCTCTCTCTCTCTCTCTCTCTCTCTCTCTCTCATGCCTATTTAATAATACCACAACACATTATGTTTGATAACGTTAGTGTGTAAAAATAACTGCAGTGTAACATCCACTCGATTCGATATGCTGCTGCCCATTTTTGATTGGCTGAAGTCCAGCCTGACTACATCCTACTCTGAGAAGTAGGATCTCACCTGAAGATGTCTTGGCTGACAGGACCAAACTTTTCCCTGCCATCAGTCATGTGAACCCAAACCATTCATGTCTTGTTCCTTTGACTCAGAGCAAGACATGTGCGCTTAGAAAACAGTGACATGATTGTAGTGACGGCGGCAGTGTTCTCTTTTCTCACCAGCTCAACTTCTGCATCACGTCCAACTATAATTGGTGCCCTGCAAAGGGTCACTGTGCAAACTCTGGAACTCTCTTCCTTTGTTTGTTTTTCCACCTGCCTATGACTTAAACTCTTTCAAAAGAGGAGTGTCAAGACACCTCTAATGTTAACTGGATCTCCACCCCTTGCTTCTATTCTCCTACTGTCCTCTTTACAGGGTCTAGCGACAAGCGGGATACTTATTTTTGTTTTCCCTTAGCCAGTACCCTTTTAATGTTAAAAAAAAAAAGAAAATAAAAATCAGTAAGGAGAAATCCCTAACTTGTAATTCATTCGAAAACAAGCAAATAAACAAAATGAAAATATAATTGTTGGGAAGAAATTCTAGGAATAGTTTTTACAGACATAATAAATAAATAAAACAGGAACTATATTTTCCCTTTCAAGTTTGTTGGAAACAGGTGATGCATAACACAGGTCTGTATCTGGGTTATTCAAACTAGTAAAGATAATTGGATAATATGAGGATCAGGTATGATATAAATGTTCAGTCGTTTGCAAAATTTAGTGATCAATTCAACCTCCGGATAAACAAGGTATTTGGAACTGAAAATTAACTAGTTTATATAAACGAATTATATTTATTTCAGGATTCCATTTGCAGTTGAGGTAATTAACGAAAGTCACTTCATGCGTGCCAGTGAGCCACACATCATCCTCCAGCATCCCTACCTCGAGACTCTCAACTCATCAATGTCGCCTTACCTTATTGACCTTACCATCCCTCCCTCCTTCATTCTCCCTACAGACACTAGGGACTTAAGTAAAGGGAAGTGAGGAGAAGCATGATTAACAGATTATGTACACCCTTTCTTTTATTCAAATTAACATTGTCAGTGAGTGGGCGGTGGGCGGTGGGCGGTGGGCGGTGGGCGGCGGGCGGTGGGCGGTGGGCGGTGGGCGGCGGGCGGTGGGCGGCGGGCTCCTGCAGCCAATATTGTTGTTCGATGCATTGCCGTCTATTGGGACCCGTTCGTATGTTCTTGTTGCCTTTGGTTGTGTGGTAAGGTGAAATAGTGCAGTAAGTTTGTCGAACCACTTGTCAAAGCACATTAGTTGAGGCTGATGTGTTGCCTTTAGATGAAGCAAGTAAAGTGAAAGGATCCGTTCTCGATCAGTTCTAAAGTTAAGGAATATGATGGCTTTTGATTTCCATTTCCTGTCATGGGCCACATTACTTGTATCTATTGTATCTACTTTTTTATTGTCAATCTGTGCAAATTAATTCATCTATTTTTACATTTGCATATCTCTCTACCTCTCTCTCTATTTTACTCTTTCACATAAATTTTTTATTCTATTTTGCTATCTTTGCCTATTTATCTATATACAATTATATCTATCTATATCTACCTATCTGTATATCTATATAGCAAGCTAACTAATTGTTCATCAGTAAGCGAGGAGGGTCCGTCTCTGCACATTTTATATAGTGCACGAGGCAAAGATAAAAAAAACAAAACATTTTCCTTTGGTCCCTCACGAACTGACTCGCGAGGGGAGGACGTAACAAGACTCGCGGCTTGTTAGTAAGTCAGGTGAGGGAGAGCAGAGGTGAGGTGGGCTACTGGTCCATCTAGTTGGGGTTGAAGGGAAAGGAAAAGGCGGAGAGTTTGGTGCAGCCTTGCAATGATGGTGTTGTTGACTGGAAGGAAAAATATGCCCAATAGGACGGTAAGCGGTGGTGATGATGATGTTATAGTGTGGGTTGATGAGAGGTGCGGGTAGGCATTGAGAGTTTATCAGGGATTCTAGTGGTTGCGTTTGGTGATAAAAATTGTGGTGGCTTAGCGTGGGTGGCAATGGTAGAGAGGAATGGTGATGCATGATATTACTGTTATGATAAAAACATCGTGCTGGCATTTGGTCAAGTAATCGAAGTTAAGGACGTGAAGCACAAATATCAGAAGTAAAACTGAAATGGTTTTGAGGTGTAATCTATCCTGCAAAGGAAACTTAGGCAAACCGTGTGTGCTGATGGTTGTCTAAACATTCATGAGACAAGCTTTACCCTCGCCATCTGGAAACTTGTCTGAGGGGAAAGTGGAATTTCTTTGCAATTTCCTTAATGTTTTTTCTGCGTCTGTCGAGGTTCGGGACAGTGGCCTCGCACCAATGGAACCAATGTTTGAACCTGACCACACAGGAAGGCTTAAGAAAACACCCATTCCTCTGGTGTACTTTATGGTGTTATTATATCTACCTTTGATTTTGGCGCCATGTCATCATATTTGTTGGTAAGTCAAGAAAATAGATTAATCAATCGTTATTTAAATTTTTACAATAAAATTTCATTCTTATTCCAGGTATGTTTGGAGGCACAGGTGTGGCGTCGCTCCGGGACGCGGCCTTTTCACAGGTATTGCAGTAGTTTTTTCTGTATCTATTGTCAGCCATCTCAACGTCTCTTTTTTTATTACAAAATCATATAAGCCATGCATGTGTTTTTTTTCTTTGTGTGTGTTCACGCATAACCACCATATTTAGAATCAAGAAAGTTTAGGGAGAAATCTGATAATTGAGACTTGAACAGCGCGTGCAGGCATGGAAAGCTTGGTCTGTTTAAGGCGGACCGGATGTACAAAAGAAGAACAGGACACCAGACCGATGACTACAAAATTGAATAGCAAATGACGAGGGTGAGAGGATGTCAGGAGCATAATAACTTGACTCAGACCACGGTAACTAGAGCAGGTTGGGGGGTGAGGGGATGATCCGGGCATGGGTGGCTCTTCGCTGGCTGGCTGGGGAAAACTTGGGTGAGTATGTTGCTACTCTGTCAGTAGCTCCGCGTGGGATCTCGTGGTGTGGTGGGAACGTGTGAAATAGCAGCGCATCAAGAGGGTTGGTTAAAGAATGGGTGTGATGAGCGAGATGATACTCCACGAGGGTGTACTGTATGCATCTCCCCTTCCAAGTCATACCTTAAGGTGAAGACAGCGGTAGTTAGACGCAATGGAGGGCTGAGTGATGCTTAAGAGGGAATGTTGAGTGTGTGATCTTGTCCTTTACTCTTGTGTGGTTAAAGCAGAGGTTGATGTGGTTATATAAACTGTGAGCTGTGTGAAGGACAATGTTTATTAGAACAGTTGCTTCTATCGAGGAGCTTCAGAGGTTTAGTGGTTATTATAAACGTGAGTAAGATCGTCATAAGAATGGAGTTATGGAAAAATATTAGCCCGAGTTTTGTGAATGCTAGAATGAACCCTTATCAGAACCTCTTTTCCTGTGGTGAGCTGTAACTATGTATTGGGGCTTCCTTCATTTTATTTTATTTTATTTTATCGTATTTTATTTGCTTTATTTTTTTTATCAGTTAAAAGTAAGACCTCTTGCTTAGCTTCATCGACAGGAAGAAAAAACAAAAATAATCAACTCCTAGTGACAGTGTATTTGGAACCATCTTTTAGGAAATCAGAGACTCTTTGGCAACGATCTACTGAAGTGTTTTTGAGGAAGTATAGGATTATTATGTCAGCCAAGGTAATTAGGTAAGGCTTCCACTTAATTATGCATATTGACAAAAAGCGTCGTGTGGTTGGATGTTTTTATAACTCAAACACACTAATGGTTCTGTAATCATTGAGCTCAGGTCTTGGTGTACTCTGAAACCAGATATAAGCGTACACACTAATGCTCGTATTTAATGTATGATGTGTGTGTGTGTATGTGTGTGTGTATGTGTGTGTGTGTGTGTGTGTGTGTGTGTGTGTGTGTGTGTGTGTGTGTGTGTGTGTGTGTGTGTGTGTGTGTGTGTGTGTGTGTGTGTGTGTGTGTGTGTGTGTGCGTGTGTGTGTTCGTGTGTGTGTTTCTCCTTCTAGCACCCTTGTAGTAAAAATAAAAATAAGGAGAGGAGTGTTTACATGAATAGTTTCTTGGTTTACCTGTCTGAGTAAACTGCGAGTGGAGATGCTACAGATGGTTGGACAAGGCTTTCAAAATGTAGTGAGCCGGTATGAGGCTTAAGGTTTAACACTCTTCCTACCAGTGCCTTCTATATACTGTGGTGAAGTTTTGATTATATGTAGTTAGGGAAGGTCACACTATAGCTATAATAATTGATGTGACTTTGATACTTAGGAAATATACCGAGTGAGTCTGTGTTCTTCAAATGTATGGTAGTTGGTGTTAGTGTGGGTGGTAGTTAGCAGTGTTCTTTAACGTTCATCATTAGTTACTATATTGTGGCAGGGAAATGAGGCAGTGTGGCGGTGATTATAAGGATTTGGCGATAATATCAAAGTTGTTTACTCCAGCAATCATCGGTGGTGTTTGGTAGTCAACTAACAGCCACACTTTGGGAAACATCGATCGAGAAAAATATGAAAAAAGCGAAAAAACTACTAATATTATTTTGCGATCTGATATGAGTGATAGCCTGGACAGAGCCTCTAATTGTCACGTTTCACACACCCGACCCGCTTATTGACAATATACAGAACATTTTAGGATCACACTAGTTTGGGAGAGTTTCTGGTGTGACAACCATGGCAATTTGTGGGAGGGAAACAAAACAACTAAATAAAAGATGATAAAAAAAAAGTCATTCCAGTTAAATTGAGCTTAACACTTGTACTTAAAACTTTCAAGGATGCTCGAACTTTAGATGAACTTAAGAGGCATTACAACAAAAAAGCAATGCCAAGCTAACGTTCCTAACATTTTATCTATAAGACACGGCTCACTTTTACTGGATAAGTTGACCCTCGATGGAAGGCAACAAAAGAAACATCGTGGGTTTCCAGGATAAGGCTGACTCCCTCTCGGTGGGGAGTCGACGTAACAAAGAATCAGACACTGGCGCCCCTCACTGTGGAGCTGAAGAGGATATGTCTGAAAGTGGCAGCTCAATAGGCGGAAAACGAGGCTTCCGTTTGTAGTGGAGAGTGACAGTGTTGTGAAGCAGCAGCAGTTAGTGAGAAGTGATACATGGGTGACACTCCCTCCTTAGAACCATCAACACTGTAACACCGAATCACACTGTCACACACACTACACCCTCGCCACCTCGAATCACCTTCACCTGTATTTGCACAGAATCAGCAATCATCACACACCTACAGACACCTTCCACCTCCCCTTCATCAGGTGGTCCCAGAGGCTAGCAGCTGCGGGAGGTTTAGCAAAGGAAGGTCAATATCTTTTCGTATCTCTTGTTTTGGCACGAGTGCAGTGTGTTGGTTTTGTCATCCTGTGTAAACATGCCTAACTTGGTCCTCCTTCCTTCGTTCCCTTCCCTTTCACCATTTTCCTCCTTTCCCTTCTTCTTCTTCTTCTTTTTCTTTTCTTCTGGTATCTGTTTTTCCTATGTATTCCTCCTCCTCCTCCTCTTCCTCCTCCTCCTCCTCCTCCTCCTTCTCCTCCTCCTCCTCCTCCTCCTCCTCCTCCTCCTCCTCCTCCTCCTCCTCCTCCTCCTCCTCCTCCTCCTCCTCCTCCTCCTCCTCCTCCTCCTCCTCCTCCTCCTCCTCCTCCTCCTCCTCCTCCTTATATATACCTTATTATACTTTTACCTTATGTCATGTTAATATTGGTCATCATTCTAAATTCAAGATAACTGGTTCAGTATAGCTTGTTATTGCCTATTGAAGATGTTCAACTTTAATTCATATGATCTTTCACTTTTCTGTGAAAGGAAATTTTCGCCCGAAAAATGACCAAAATTTACGTCAAAAAGATTGATGCCATTTTACTGCAAGACTATTAGTCCTAGAGCAAATATGTATAGAGACCAATCTGTAGAATTTGATAAAGTCTATCAGAGGATGCAATATCTTTTCAATGTCTTCAATAGCTTTGGAGGTAATCAGGAAGAAAGTAATGTTTTTTAAAATAAATAAATATGACATTTTTTCAATTATTTACAATCAATTGTTATTATCCTTTAGCTCAAATGAACGGCCGTTTCCTGCTCTTTCATTAGTATTCCATACATTTTTTACGTAAACCTAATACTTTTCGAGTTATTTAATAAAATGTGATATTTTGAAAAAATTGCTTGACAATTTTCAAATTTTCAAATCTCACAAAAATAAATCTATAGAGGTTCTACGGCATGAGAAACGCGAATTTGGACTTCATTTTATGATTACTATAATATTAACTCGTAAAGTGTAGTTATTATTATACTATTGCGTCAAAAGATTCGTCCCTGGCCACACGGACAGCCTTGTTTGGTCCAATAGGACTGTTGCTGTCTGTTCTTCCTTTGTACTCCTTTGTACTCCTCCTCCTCCTTCTCTTTCTCCTCCTTCTCTTCTTCCTCCTCCTCCTCCTCCTCCTCCTCGGGTAATGGAACTCTTCTTCTTTCAACTCGGAACAGTGATGTTGAGGACAACGCATATTAATTTATAAAAAATAGTTTCACGGTCACAATAATGACAGTAGACACTCCACACTGTATATGCGTCTGGCAAGACAATAAGAAAAAACCCGTTGCCTCTGACACTTTGAACAAATGCCTTTGAGTGGTAGATTTTTCAGGAAAACACTAGAGACGAGACACAATCTGGTCTACCTGAAGAGGAGACCCATTTCCTTGAAGTACCGGTGTGGAAATGAAGAGGACTCGAGGAACCTTTGAAATTCATGGCCCGAGGTATTCTATATTTGTGTAAGTAACTGACAGTGGTAGCGAGTGTTTGGACCCATTATAGTCCCTTTGAAGGCCTGGAAGACAACGCATCTGTTTATCAACGGTAGGATCACGTGAAGCGTTTGTTGCGTAACGAGTCTGCTTTGTAAACTGTGACGAATAGTTTGGGAATTCACCAATTTTTTCATTTAACTTTTTTTTTATTCGTATACAAATTCTAGGTGACTGGTTAAGATTCTGTAAATTATAAATAACACAACTCACCATTCTTACCGATGTGTGTGTGTGTGTGTGTGTGTGTGTGTGTGTGTGTGTGTGGGTGTGGGTGTCTTGTCTGACATTTCTCTTGTCTCAGTTGCAACACAAGCCAAGAGGTCACAAAAATAAGAAAATAAATCATTCGTTACACAAAAGCGAGGAGGGAGAAGTGCATGGCAAGACTACTTTTACATCATCATATGTGACCGCAACAAAAACAAGTCTGCGAGGCTGAGGGAAGGAACCACCCTTACCTCAGGCGATATAATTGTTCCAGGAGTCTTAGTGCCGGTCCTCCTATTTTAGAAAGACACTCTACTACGTTATTAAGGTTATTTGGAAAGACATGTTAAGTTTGGGGTGAAGAATCGTGTCTAAAAAGGTGGTAATTTGGTATGGGAAGCTGGTAGGGTGTGAGGTCATGGGTAGCAAAGTGTATTAGTGTCTTCATGTTCAGCCCCCAGTCCTTATTTTTTGTGTCTAATCTGTTTAAATTTCATCCTTCTCTATTATGCCTTCCATGTAAAGTGAAAAAAGAGAGAGAAAGAGACGTCAACCCAAGCTCATGTTGTGGTGCACTAAGGTAAAGGATGGAGGCCAAGCAGGGGCTCAGGCACGTTTGGAGATGAAATGCGACCTCATCCCCTCGACCTCCTTCTTCACACACAAACACAAACACACACACACACACACGAAATAGAAAAAAAGAAAAACACCAACACACCCACACAAACACGTAAAACCAAGCATCCCGCATCGAAAACAAATTGGAAAAAAACACAGGCCTCTCTTCAGCCTTCCATTTAGCAGAAACAAAACCAAGCAACCGATATTTGTATATGTATATTTATCCTCCTTTTCTCTCGCTAAGCAGAAGGGACACGTTGTCTAGCGGGGAAGGGAGGGTGGGGTGGGTAGGGAGGTTAGGGTGCTGGGGGAGGAAGTAAGGAAGTATGATTATACATTTTGTTCTCGTATAGGTTATATATGTAAGGGTGGGAAGGGAAATTTTAGGGGAGGGCTGGAAGAGATTGTCCGATCTAGCACGCCGGGGGACTGCTTTCAGGGCGGGGGGAAAGAAATTGTGTTGAGGGGAGTGAGGAACGAAAAGGAAAATATCACAGAAGAGAGAGCAAGAGAGAAAGAAAGATAGATAGATAGATAAATAGATAAATATATAGAGAGTAAAAAAAAATCGTTATGACCCATAGAAAAAAAAAAGATATAAACACATAACGTCGTAGGAACAGATACCTAAGAAGGATGGAGACGACCGACCACTGGCTTCCTCGTCTTCATTAGTGCCGCGAGGATGAGGACGATGACAACGCCAGCAGGGAAAAATGTTGCCCTCTCCCCTACGGCCCAGGTGTAACAGGGTCAAGTATCGATCCCAACATGTAGGCGCTATTATAGTTGCTTCGTTCCTCCTTCATCCTCCCACCACTCCTCTCGTATTACAGTTCTCTTCATTAAGTCTTTCCCTTCATTCACTCGCTCACCTCATCTTCCACGGCCACCCAAACACGCTGTCTTAATATTTTTTCTTTTTTCAAATCCAAGTGTGTCTGGTCATCTGATCCATATGTTTATTGCTCCATCTCGGCTTAGGATTTTTTACATCTTCTCTTCGTATTCCATCCTCTTCCTCCTCTTCCTCTTCTTCCTCTTCCTCTTCCTCTTCCTCTTCCTCTTCCTCTTCCTCCTCCTCCCCCTCCTCTTTGTTTCCTTATTACAGAGCCGAATATATACCTTTCCAACACGGACATAACCTTGAGGAATATAATTACGTCTCATTTATCTCTTATATTGCCACAATTAAAAACGAATGTACAGTAGAAAATCTCCTTAATTAAAGATCAAGAATAATGTTTCAACCGTGTCTTCACTTTTGTCTCCCTCGTAAGAATGATACTAGAGTTTGTGGTTAATTTTAACGATCTATCCCAACCCTCCTCTGTGTGTGTGTGTGTGGGTGTGTGTGTGTGTGTGTGTGTGTGTGCGTGTGCGTGTGCGTGTGTGGTTCTCTCCGTAACTACGCCACTGGTTGAAAAATCCTTGACAGTCTCTAATTGTACATGTCCGTATCAGAGTGTGACGTTCAGCGAGAGGGAAAAGGAGAGGGAGAGGGAGAGGGAGAGAGAAAATCGTAAATGTTTAACGAAAAGAAAAATGGAACGGAAGAGCAAAAAATGAAGGGAAAAAAATCTAAAACAAGAAGGTAATATGACAAGGAAAAGAAAAAAAAAATTGGCAATATGCTATGGTGATAAAATAATAAATAGAAAGAGGCTATACTATAAAGGCATTAAGATGAGATAAAATAAAGAAAAGAGAAAGAAAATATGATGTGGAAAAGAAACAGAGAGGAGAGGAGAGGAGAAGATGAAGTGAAAAAAGCGAAAATAATTGCGAATGAGAATTGAAGAAAATCTGGAAAGTAATTAAAAACGTACATCAAGAAAAAAGAAAATCCAATTGAAAAAGAAATGACAACGAAAAGAGTAGAGAAATATTGTGAGAGAGAATATAGAAGGGAAAAGGGAAAGAGGATCCATGTATGTAGGAGAAAGACAAAAAAATACCTTTTCCTTTACGAATACACTGACATGGTATGCAGTGTGTGTGTGTGTGTGTGTGTGTGTGTGTGTGTGTGTGTGTGTGTGTGTGTGTGTGTGTGTGTGTGTGCGTGTGCGTGTGTGTGTGTTCAATAAATGTGTATCACTCATTGCTACTATAATTCACGACCATTGTGAATCATGAATCAACGCCACCACAAGTAGCATTAGCTGGACACACACAAAAACACACACACACACACACACACACACACACACACACACACACACGGGTGAAACACAAATATTTTTTTACCTGGAGTATTGATGGGCAATATACAACGTCGAGTACTGTATGTGTGTGTATGTGTATGTGTGTATGTGTATGCGTGTGTGTGTGTGTGCGTGCGCCATTCCACAAGAGAGAGCCAATATCGGCGGCTCGGGAGGCGCCACGCACATCGGTCTGACCCCCGCGTCGGAGATATAGTGCAACGTCGCCATCTAAGACATATTTCCCTCGAGACACTTACATCACGCGAGTCCTGATTAAAACTTGGCAAAAATACCTTCATCCCAATATCGAAAATACACTCGGCAAGACACCAATCGAAAGGATGTGTGTGTTTGCCTGTTTTTATATATTATTGTATTAGAAAGACTGGATTTGATTCATCTGTGACTCCATGTATTTGCGTGTTTGAGAGGGAAGAAATGTTAAGTGAGATGAATGCAGTGTAGGTAGGGATGTTTTGAAAAGTGAAGAGTTATGTTGAGCTGTTGAATAATTTTGGTGTGTCTGAAACAGTAATAAATGTTTTTTTTTCTTTTTTCCTTTAGAGCGTGTGACCAAAACTTCTTTTTGTTAACTAGACAATCTATAGTTACGTGGATTTATATAAGAAATACTAATACTTACTAAAAAGGGTGTGAAAAGATAGGCGTTTGATAATTTATAATGTTCATTGTTGTTGGAAAAGCTTTATAAGTGTAAAACGGTCTATCTCAGTCAGTTTAATTTGTAAATGGAATGGTGACAAGAAACAATTATAAACTCACTTCAGGCGAAGGTAAAGGAATAATTGAATTTAGAAAATTAATAGATAGTTGAAATTAAACAAAAATTCAAATGACCAATCACAAAAAAATTTTCAATCATTAGAAAAAGTTGTCAGCACAGAACTAGTTTTTTTTAGGACACCACTGGTCTCCTACACTGCCAGGTCAAGACCAACACAACCAGGTGCATTAGTTGTTATACATCCATATACATGGTATTGGAAGCATAATATAATCCGTCAATATATTCGATACTGAATTCCAGGAATTAAATTATCATTTCATTATCCTGGCGTGTAAGTGAATTAGTGGAGGTCGCGGGGACGGCTGACACCTCTCCACCTCCTCGCTTTAGTGTTAGGCCGCCTGGGAACAGCACATCTGAGGCACCGCGACACCACGACAGCAAAGGGAATATATGGCACCACAGGACTGCTGTCACCCGTGTGTGTGTGTGTGTGTGTGTGTGTGTGTGTGTGTGTGTGTGTGTGCGTGTGCGTGTGCGTGTGCGTGTGCGTGTGCGTGTGCGTGTGCGTGTGCGTGTGCGTGTGCGTGTGCGTGTGCGTGTGTGTGTGTGTGTGTGTGTGTGTGTGTGTGCGTGTGTGTGTGTGTGTGTGTGTGTGTGTGTGAAATTGTAAACCTATTCCATATTTATGGTGCCACTGAGTGATTTTCCTCGTCGTTTAAATGTTCTTTAAGTATTGGTTCACTGGCTTGGAAAAGTCATGAGCTTTTCCCTTCCTTGGTCTGGTGTTTTCTTTGTGTCGGTACCAAGGCGTGTGTTGGACATACTTTAACGACGGAAAAGAGAGAAAAGACGTTGAACACACCCATGCGACCAGCGAGATTGTGGTCGAGGCAGGTAAGCCGCTACACTCTCCGCATGAACGCTTGACAAACACATAAATAACAGGTTTATTGTTGGCCTTCTTACCCTTGATTTACCTGGTGTTAAGTTGGCCATTCGTGCACGCAAGGCGACACACACCAACAGGCATTCAGAAAACAAACTCTCCAAACTGTACGGAGGAAGTCATAATATTTGATGTTTGTGAGAATGGAGTGCAAACAGTTGTTGATAACTCATGTATCCACAATGTAAACTATGGCGTAAACACTTAAAAAACCAAAGATAAACATGGACAAAAATGTTACATGAACGCCAAGTTATTATGTCCATGTTAAAAAAAATGTATATGATGCTACGATAGATTCATAGTTTGCCTTACAATTTAAATACATGCAGAGGAGTCACCACTATGTAATATCAAAAGTGAAATAATGAAAATAATAATAACTGATAAAAATAATAATAATAATTATAATGATGATGATAATAATAATAATAATAATAATAATAATAATAATAATAATAATAATAACTACCTGTTAGCTACAAATCCAACTTATTAGTACGAAAGAAAGGATGATGTAGTAGGAGTCTCCTTCCCGCCCACCCATCTTGCCATTCTTCCATTGTAGGTTGTCAGTAAAAGAAACGATACTTTTCTGTATACAAAAAAAGTTACTATGAATAAGAGAAAAATATGAAATAAGATACTACTGTACTATTGATTTTGTTTATGAGGGACAGGCTTCAATGTTTCATGATTTAGATGTGTAGATGTGGTGAGCATAGCGTACGTGTAGATGTGTAGGGTTGGTGCTTAGCCTTGCCTGACACTTTTAGGGAGACAGCAGTCAATGTGGCACCAATTCCGTAAAGTTCACTGTGGTATTGCATTTCTATATTGGAAGGCCGTACATATCTAATGTACGGCTTCCTACTAGGAAAAGTGCACTAACCTACACCAGGAACCCATACTACTTTGAATCCCGAAGGTTGTCACAAACTGTTAAAATCCTTGCCAATTCACAGTCCTTCCCAGTACAATGATAATAGTGTTAACTGTCTACTTGGAACTGTGTGTGTGTGTGTGTAAGCATGATGTAATATAGTGTAGGTGTAAGCGCAATATTTATGTGTGGGGTGGTGCGGCAGACAGTGTTAGTGTAGTACTTTCCCGCATGGAGCAATGAACACAAGTTTCCCCGAACAGCAACGACCCCTGGTAATACCTTTAATTACGATGATGGTCATTAAACATGAGGGCCCTTTAGCAGACCACAGGCGAGGAGTGGTGACCGTTAACTTGGACTGACTGTCTACGTGTGAGACGGGAAGTATGTAATATCCGTGACGCAATATTATGATGAAAGGATAGATTGGTCCTGTACGTAATGATGATAATGTATAGTATTCAATTAATAAATTTACATTTGCAATACCTTTTAAAAAAGCTATGATCATTGAAATAGGTGTCCAATCTTGTTTTAAGTGTATTAACTGGTTTTGCTTTTACAACATGAACTGGTAACTTACTCCACCGATTTACTATTCTGACACTGAAATCATTCTTGCCAAGATTTGTGTTGAAACGCTGTCCTTTTAATTCTAACCAATTATTTCATGTTATCACCTGGAAATATAGTTCAAAACAGATTTCTATTAATACAGATGTAGAACTTGTTAAAAAGGAAAGCTTCCCCACGAATTCCACGATTAGGAAACAGGCTCAGTTTCAAAGGAACACAAACACAAGGGAACTAAAAGAGGAAACAAACAGCAGCAAACCTGTAGATTTTAACGAGGCTGTTTGTCATACACTCCACTAACTAATCTAAAATGAAAATACACGAGGAAGAGGAGGAGGAAGAGGAGGAATTTTAGTGGTGTACATGGTGAGTGTTACCAAAGCTCTTCCTTCTCACTCTTACACAATATACTCTATATTATATATCATCTATACTCTTATATCATAGTAAGCTTATAGTGCCCTATTATACGAGTGACGGATGAAAATACTATAATAGGCTTGTTATTGATAATTAGGTAGGTGGGGAAGACGGATGGTATGTGTGTGTGTATATGTGTGTGTGCGTGTGCGTGTCTCTCTCTCTCTCTCTCTCTCTCTCTCTCTCTCTCTCTCTCTCTCTCTCTCTCTCTCTCTCTCTCTCTCTCTCTCTCTCTCTCTCTCTCTCTCTCTCTCTCTCTCTTTTGACATCTAGGCTGAGTCATTAAAAGCCATGTTACCTTCAGCAAACAAGATGCATGGCAGACTAATAATGATAGAAACATAGGTATACAGGCTGAGAGAGAGAGAGAGAGAGAGAGAGAGAGAGAGAGAGAGAGAGAGAGAGAGAGAGAGAGAGAGAGAGAGAGAGAGCGAGAGCGAGAGCGAGAGCGAGAGCGAGAGCGAGAGCGAGAGCGAGAGCGAGAGCGAGAGCGAGAGCGAGAGAGAGAGAGATGTAATTGAATACTTGCATATACCTCAAATCAACAAGCTCGTTAGCACACTTTCTTATAATCATTATTGCGTGCAGTAACTCAGTGTAACGCTAAGGGTGCATGACCTTGGAATGCGTAACGAATGGGAGCTACAACCTGTAATTAGTAATATTTAATAATAGATAAATAGATGAAATAGGATTCAATACTATTTTAATGGTTTGTCACATATTAAAAGAATGCATGCCAAGAAAGGAAATAAAGAGTTTATAATATATATGTACAGTTCTTTGGCGACCAATGCAGCCTTACAATACCTCTCTTTGTTCCTCTTTCTGCAGTGTTTTATCCTTTCTACTTGTTTTTCATCCATGAATACATTGCTCACACCTTCACATCAGTCACTTCCGGGTACTTGTTAGGCTTCCTATATGGAGTAGACCTGCAATCACCACCAACACGCTTCACATTTGTAGTCATACTTTTGCAGGCCTGGCATTGTGTGTGTGGGTGTGTGTATATATATATATATATATATATATATATATATATATATATATATATATATATATATTACAAATGTTGTCCAACAGTGCCACGGCACCGTGCTAGTCTGTGCCAAGTTTAGTAACATTTTTTTCATTGTCAGTTTCTCTTCACATCCTTTGTGATAACCTGGTCTGCCTACTGTTGCTTGACAGCCATTGAGTCAGTCTTTTCCTCTATTATTAATATACCTTTGTAGCTACACGTTATGGCGTTGATAATTTATATAGTTTTCATCACAGTTGTTCTCTAAATGAAACCTTAGAAAAATCCACAAACTAATTACCGCATTGCTTTATATGCAGTTTTGTTTTTTGCGTGTTGCATTAACCGAAGTCTCTTTTTATTTGGCTTGCTTTTACTTTTGCATATATAAAGATTTCTTTTCCCTCGAATATCATCCTGCATTATCAGTGAACTGGTGATGTAATTTCAAAAATGTTTTTTATTATTTCCACTGCAATTTTCAGGTATATATTTTTTATTTTAATCGTAGTTTTCACGATCATGTGATGTAAAAAATAGCTGGAATATCGAATTTTATGTCATAAGGAAAAACCGTAATTGGTTCGTTGTTGTTTCGAATACTCGAGTATTGCACTGAGTTGTTTACATTAATCACGCCTTTATACGTAGTTTTGAAGAGCAAACGAGCGTTGAGCACCGTGATGATGAGGCAGGAAAGGATGTGAGGGGCGGAGGATGGTGAGGGACGGAGGGTGGTGAGGAGCGGCCGTTACCACAAATGCCGATAAACACATGTATTACTATTCTATTATTATTTTATTCATCTTTGGTAATTGTAATGAACAGTTATTGTACAGACGAAGGGAGTGGACTCTGAGGCAGCCATTTACACCCTATAGAAAGAAAGAAAAATGCTGTGTTCCGGGAGGTGATATGACATTCTGTTTGGCTGCTGAGTGGATAATTGTGTACTCGTGTTTATAATCTGCTGTGGAGAGCAAACACCAGTACCAAGCCCTTGTGTGTGCGTGTTTTTTTTTTGTGTGTGTGTGCATGTGTTTTTTTTTTCTCTATCAAACATTGTAAGAAAATATGTTATACTCTAATAGTTTGTAATATTATCATGATATTTTTTTTTTTGAGTTCAAACCATTCTGCGGAAACTTGATCCGTGGGATAATGGTAACATTTTGTTCAAAGAGTTGGAGGCTGAAATGAACCTTTAATGTCACTGTTCATCACACTCTTCCTAATGAACAGTGTCCACTAAAGTGACTGATTGAATTCACTCTGTAATCAGTGTACGAGTGTGTATGAAATGATGTCGTAACCATCAGCTCAGCAATATACAAAGAGGGAGAGAGAGAAAAAAAAAGAGAAAGAGAAAGAGAAAGGAAGAGAGAGAAAAAAAAGAGAAAACCCTGTTAATTGCTACTCCTTAAAGATGATAACAAGAAACAAGATAAGTTTGATCATTGATGTAAACAGACACATTAGTCCTGAAGAAATTTTAAGTGACTAGATGTAAGGCAGGGAAAGGTATCGTTATGTCAACCATTTAAGGAAAGTGTAACATCATTATTTACTCCTGCAATAAAGAAATAGACATAACTGTAAAAATGTGTGACAAGTCTTCAGTAACAGGATAACAGTAGTCATGCAGTTAGTAAATTCTGAAGAACAATTTTCGTTTTAATAGCGGTAGAAAAGAAGTAATCTCCATCACGATGGATTGTGAAAGATAAATGACAGCTATGCAAGAGGGAAGCTGATGCGATGGACAGCCTTGTCTGGGTTCAGAAAAAATGTTACATAGTTGAAGGTTTTCAGTACATGAAAACAGTGATTTATACTTAGTTTGACAAGCACCTGAGCGGGAAGCAACTATGTACGTGACGGATACACCGCAAAACTATATGAAACTTTTATTTTGATTATCAAGTCGGGGAGCAACATATATATATATATATATATATATATATATATATATATATATATATATATATATATATATATATATATATATATATATATATATATATATATATATGCGTGTGTGTATTTTTTAAAAATTTATATTCATGTATATTTATATTTATATACGTCTTGAGTAGATGGTGATGGAAAGAATTTCAATAGGCAAGTGGCAAGGAAAGCTGACTGCAACGCATTTGAGAGAGAGAGAGAGAGAGAGAGAGAGAGAGAGAGAGAGAGAGAGAGAGAGAGAGAGAGAGAGAGAGAGAGAGAGAGAGAGAGAGAGAGAGAGAGAGAGAGAGAGAGAGAGAGAGAGAGAGAGAGAGAGAAGAGAGAGAGAGAGAGAGAGAGAGAGAGAGAGAGAGAGAGAGAGAGAGAGAGAGAGAGAGAGAGAGAGAGAGAGAGGAGAGAGAGAGAGAGAGAGAGAGGAGAGAGAGAGAGAGAGAGAGAGAGAGAGAGAGAGAGAGAGAGAGAGAGAGAGAGAGAGAGAGAGAGAGAGAGAGAGAGAGAGAGAGAGAGAGAGAGAGAGAGAGAGAGAGAGAGAGAGAGAGAGAGAGAGAGAGAGAGAGAGAGAGAGAGGAGAGAGAGAGAGAGAGAGAGAGAGAGAGAGAGAGAGAGAGAGAGAGAGAGAGAGAGAGAGAGAGAGAGAGAGAGAGAGAGAGAGAGAGAGAGAGAGAGAGAGAGAGAGAGAGAGAGAGAGAGAGAGAGAGAGAGAGAGAGAGAGAGAGAGAGAGAGAGAGAGGAGAGAGAGAGAGAGAGAGAGGAGAGAGAGAGAGAGAGAGAGAGAGAGAGAGAGAGAGAGAGAGAGAGAGAGAGGAGAGAGAGAGAGAGAGAGAGAGAGAGAGAGAGAGAGAGAGAGAGAGAGAGAGAGAGAGAGAGAGAGAGAGAGAGAGAGAGAGAGAGAGAGAGAGAGAGAGAGAGAAAAAAAAATAATAATGATAATAATGATAATAACAATTAATAATAATAATAAAAGTAATTTTCTTTTTCCTGAGAGCATAGGCTTTATATACATAAAAAACATACTAACATCAGTCTAACAAAACAAAAAAAGTAAAAACTAAATAAAAAACAACAATGAAAATGCATAAAAACTATATATATTTTCCTGTGTTGGGAAAGAAAAGAAAAAATGACAAGAACGTAGCACATGAAATCCCTCCCGCGGGAATATACTCGTATGTATTATTTCCTCAAAGCAACACGAAAACGACAGAGGCTTTTCCTCCTCCATCTGTTGGTTTTATTTAGTTTTATCCTTGGATGCCACCTAGTAAATAGTGGAAAAAGCAAGGTGTGTATTAGTCATTATTGTTATTATAGTTATTATTGTTATCATTATTATTATTATTGTTGTTATTATTATTATTATTATTATTATTATTATTATTATTATTATAGTTATTATTATTATTGTTATTATTATCATTATTGTCATTGTGTGTTCATCGTCACTGTTCGGACGTTCTGTAGTCGCCATTACAAAAGTTCTTACATTGATATCGTCTTTAGGTTATTTCATAAAAAAAAATAAAAAAAAAAAATTTGTAGGCGTCTATTTTTTTTTTCCCGACTCACATCACAAAATTTTTTCCTGCTGCCCCATGTTGGTGAGACTGAAGAATGTTACGTCCTGTTAGTCGTGGTTCATAGTCTTCAAGTTTTGTTTTTTTACATTATTACTTATGTTGTATATCCACTATGAACTGTGTTTGTCTACCTTCGCTTAATTAATCATTCTACTGCTCCAGTTATTTACGGTAATCAGTTATTTCACCTCGTTATGAATCCTTTTCTCTCACTCAAATAAAAAAAAAAAACTTGAAACATGAAGACTGTAACTTAAAAATATCACCAAAAAATCACGTGTCTGAAATATCATAAAACTTTGATAATACTTAACAATTCTGTACTCTGACCAACGGAGTAATAAGTAATACATTGAGAAGGAAAGGAGGCAAGGCGTTACTGCTTCCTACTCCAGACACGCCAGGTAATGAAAGGAATACACGCCATAACTTTAGCAGCAAATGGAGCTGATGCAGAGGACGACGACAGTTAATAAAAGAAATTAATGTCTTAACTGGAACAAGAAACTGAGTTGTGTATTTTCGAGGAGCATGACAACGTAAAATTGGTGACTGTTTTGGTGCCCAGGGAACGAGAAGCCACTAGTGCTCTTTGTGTGTGTGTGTGTGGGTGTGTGTGTGGGTGTGGATGTGGGTATGGGTGTGGGTGTCGGTGTGGGTGTGGGTGTGGGTGTGGGTGTGGGTGTGGATGTGGGTGTGGGTGTGGGTGTTGTGTTGTGTTGTGTTGTGTTGTGTTGTGTTGTGTTGGATGAAGGGCTCAAGTACACCAACGGAATTAAGTAATTAGAGGGGCAATAATTTGTTCAAGTTATATGTTTCCTATTA
>JAPQNM010002444.1:0-7500 GCA_029783475.1 Metacarcinus magister | reverse complement strand
CTGGAGGGAGGGGTGGGTGGGGAGGAGTCTTCCACTTTGCTGTCCTTTTGTCTCTATCAAGTAGATATTATAGTAGTAGTGTAGCCACACAGACAGCCTCGTTAGGTCCAGTATGAGTGTTGCTGTTTGTTCTTTCTTTGTACTCCATTGTACCTCCTCCTTCTCCTCCTCCTCCTCTTCCTCCTCCTCCTGCCAGGGTAAATCATGCACAAGGACCTTCACCTCATCTTCACTCATTACTTCCCGCACTTTTGCATTTCATTCAACATTCTCAGTATTAAGTTTTAACTTTCGATGAAAATTGGATTTAAGACGTTTACAGTGCTGTGGTGCGCGCTGCCGTTGTTGGCGGCGTGCACCACCTTGGCCGACCCGCACCACGGCGTGCATAGTAGTACCGAGAACAGGCAGCCGCTGCCGGCCTTCAGCCGCAGCGGTGCCCTGGCCGGCCTTGTGGACCTTGTCCGCATGGCTAAGGACGAGCTCCTCAAGGAGCGTCAAGCACACAAGGGCGTGCTCACCGAGCGCGACCTGGTGCTGGACGCCTTTGAGGAGTTGCATAAGGATTTCAAAATCCTTGCGGCTAACCACTTTACTGTGGTTGAAGACCTCAGGGTCTTGAAGAAAGACCACTACGGTCTGCTGATGAACCAAAAGGTTCTGAAGGAAAAATATGACTTTGTGGTTAATGACCACAAGGTCTTGAAGAAAGAATATGACTTTGTGGTTAATGACCACGAGGTCTTGCAGGAAGACCACTACGGTCTGTTAATGGACCATAAGGTTCTATTGTCAGACCACAGGGTCTTGAAGAACAGCCACAGTGATGTGGTTAGGGACCACCAGGTCCTACTGGAGGAACACAAGGCTGTGGATAACGGCTACAGGGTCCTTGCGACACACCACATTAGTGTGGTGAAGGACCATAAGGTTATATTGTCAGACCACCAGGTCTTGAAAGAAAAATATGACCTTTTGGATAGGGACCACCAGGTCCTACTGGAAGACCACTACGGTCTGCTGCAGGACTTTAATGTCTTGCTGTCAGACCGTAAGGTCTTGAAGGGAAATCATGACCTTGTGGTTAATGACCACAAGGTCTTGAAAGAAAAGTATGAACTTTTGGATAGGGACCACCAGGTCCTACTGGAAGACCACTACGGTCTGCTGCAGGACTTTAATGTCTTGTTGTCAGAACGTAAGGTCTTGAAGGCAAATCATGACCGTGTGGTTAAAGACCACACGAAGGTTGTGTCAGAGGTGAGCAGTGTGCGTCAACAGTACGCAGCACTGCAACGTCTGCTGGAGAACTCCAAGGACGACCTTCGGGTTGTGCTGAAGGAGAAAGAAGCTTTGGCAACACAGCTGAAGCAGGAGCAGGACCAAAGTGTCAACCTGAAAACACACTTGAACATGGTCCTGCGCCGCAAGGAAGGAGCTCAAAATCAAGCCAAGAGTATCACAGATCTCTGTAAGGCGACTGTAGCGAAGCTGCGACTCGAGTACCACACACTCGAGACTCGCCAGCAGGAATTGAAACTGCACTACGACCAGTGCGTTGATCAAGTACACACCAGTGTAACAAAAGAAGACCGTGGTGCCCGCGACCTGCAGGAGGCAGCACGGAACCTGACTCTCGTCCAGCTGGACAAAAACCAGATGGAACAATATTACGTCACACTGGCGAGAGCACAAAGACATGAATGGCTGCAACATGCAGAACATTCCCAAAGAATGAACAGTCACGAACAAAGTGATAATGGATTGAACCATGGATCCAGAGACTCGATTTGGAATGAACTCTGGAATTCCATGGACGAATTACAAGATCTTTTAGAAACAAAGAAAGAGTTATAAGAAGAAAACAAAGTCAACTTACTTACATGACTTTTCAATTACTTTCTTAAAAAAACATGTACTGTGTATCTTAGTATTGCATTATTTTGTTTATCTAATAATTTACTTATTGATTAATTGATTAGTACATTTACTTATATATTTAGTCAGTGTGTGTGTGTGTGTGTGTGTGAGTGTGAGTGAGTGTGTGTGTGTGTGTGTGTGTGGTGTGTGGTGTGTGTGTGTGTGTGTGTGTGTGTTTTACCTGCCTGGTCGCCCGTTGTTTAGTTTAAGTAAGTACGATTCACCGTCATCCTGCTTCAGTCCGTTACCCTTGACGTAGCCATTTGCTGCCTTCTAATTGGTTCGAGTATTCTCTCTCTCTCTCTCTCTCTCTCTCTCTCTCTCTCTCTTCTCTCTCTCTCTCTCTCTCTCTCTCTCTCTCTCTCTCTCTCTCTCTCTCTCTCTCTCTCTCTCTCTCTCCTCTCTCTCTCCTCTCTCTCTCTCTCTCTCTCTCTCTCTCTCTCTATCTATCTATCATCTCTCTCTCTCTCTCTCTTACCTTTGCAGGCAAAAAAAAAACACAGAAACCCAGCCTCCTGCAGGGGACGTGTAGTGTTAACGTGATTCTCGCTGTCTCGTAAGCTGGAACTGCATAAGTTGTGTCTGACCTCTATCGCCGCAGCTATTGACGTAATAGACTTCTCTTTTGATATCAGCGAACCCCTTGACAGCGTCGGATCGAATATCACATTTTAGGCAATTACTGAAACAGGCTCGATACGGAAAAAATTCCCCCAGGAACTTTTTAGCTGGATCTAACTAGCGGTTACCGATGTTTAGCTGCGAAAAGAAAAATAAGTTAGGTGAGGAGTTCGTTCTGACGTAAAAGCCAGTCTTCGACAATTTTTTAACCGACAAAGAAAAAAAACAAAAAAAGAACATGGGACACAGTATTTATATAAACTTTTAAACTATTCGGCAAGAAAAATTGGTTATCGGACTGTATTAGACCTCCAGCCCAAAAGCGCGCTCAACACTCGATCAAGATTTTATACGGACCGATAATGAGATAACGCGAAGCCTCACAAGCGAAGAAGAAGATGTTATGTGGGACGATGTTAAATTACTCCGTAAATTTTCATGGGGAGAATCGCAAGATCGTCACCACTCACTGGTCCAAAATTTATACGCTAATGATTACTAGAAAAAGCGCTCTAATAGTCCCCTAAACATTGTAACGAAAACAAACGAGAGCAGTGATATATATATTAGACCTTTATTCTCAAACAAACGACAACGCTATAAAGTAACGTATTGTTGGCCCAGAATTCAGCACGAGCGATCATAAAATTGTTGAAGTTTGACATAAAAGCTCAAGATTTACGGATGGAAAACATTTATTGATAGAATTGATTACTCGGTACAAGTATAAAGGTTAATACGAAGACTTAAAAATATTCTCTCATGAAACAGACTGGAGCCAATTAGTCATGCTGAAACGATCGCCGCCGTAGTAAATCTGATTCATGGATCAAATTCACTCCAGCATCTTTCAACAAAGGCGGTTAAAATCGTGGATCCAGTCGGTTAAAGACGTTCATGGTAATAATAGTAAACCAAAATGGTGGAATAATCGCATAAAAAACCGGGCTGTCTCAACAAAAAAGTGCTATACCTTAAATACAACCGAAATCAACTCGAAAGTGCGATAAGGTATTATTTCAAAGACTTCTCGCCGCGAAACTAATACACTTATTAGACAAAGTAAAAAAAAAATGTGAAGCCTTATCGTCAGTTTAAATATGAAAAATCGAACCCGAAAGAATTCTCCCAGTTACGTTCGCCGTAAAAAAGTCCAAACTAGTAACATCGGTCCACTTCGCCTAGACAATGGGGAACACGTTAACAACGAGGTCGATATGGCCGAAACATTAAATGAATATTTTGCCTCAGTTTTTACAAGTGAAGACACAAATGGTTTCATAGAGATGTCGCAAGTCACAGACAATAGCATCCTTTTAAATAATTGCGAGATTACAGAGGATATCGTAATAAAAGTACTTGATAATATTAAAGTAAACAAAACTCCTGGGCCTGACCGCATAGCGCCACGTGTATTAAAAGAAACCAAAAATCAAATATGTAAACCCCTCTCGATAATTTTTAATAAATCACTAAACTCCGGTAAAGTACCTCGAGACTGGAAACTTGCAAATGTTACCCCCATTCAAAAGAAGGGAAACAAGTCTCTTCCATGTAATTATAGACCGATCAGCCTCACCTCAGTAGTCAGTAAATTAATGGAAACCATATTGCGTAACAAACTAGTAAGCTTCTTGGAAGAGAACAGTCTCATTAAAAACTCCCAACATGGCTTCCGTAATAAACGTTCATGCCTCACTAACCTACTAGACTTCTACAACGACGTATTTAACATATTCGACGAATCCAAAGCGGTAGACGTCATTTATCTGGACTTTCAAAAAGCGTTTGACAAAGTTCCCCATAAGCACCTTCTAAGTAAATTAATTTCGCACGGCATTACTGGTAAAATTCACTCGTGGCTCGAAGACTGTCTCTACGAGAGAAAACAACGCGTCGTTATTAACGGTAAAGCATCAAACTGGCGAAACGTTCTAAGTGGAGTGCCGCAAGGTTCAGTGCTCGGCCCCGTTCTTTTTGTAATCTACGTAAATGACATCGATGAAGGCCTCACCTGTAAGATATCCAAATTTGCTGACGACACGAAAATAACTGGAAGAGTTACTACTACTGCCGAAAAAGCGCTACTACAGTCCGACCTCGATCGCTTAGTAAATTGGTCAAAGAAGTGGCAGATGACGTATAACTTAAATAAGTGTAAAGTTTTGCATATTGGGAGTAACAATAATCGCACTAACTATTCAATGAACGGTACCGAACTTCTTAAAGTTAATGAAGAAAAAGACCTGGGTGTAACTATTAGTAGCGACCTCAAACCAGGCAAACACTGCTCAGAAGCCGTTAAAACCGCTAACAAATTAATTGGTTTCTTTGGCAGAACCTTCGAGTTTAAATCTGATAAAGTCGTCCTGACACTGTTCAATTCCCTCGTACGTCCGCATCTCGAATATTGCGTTCAGTTTTGGTCACCTTACTATAGAAAAGACATTGTAAAGCTGGAGAGAGTCCAAAGACGAGCCACAAAAATGATTCCGCGACTGCGCAATAAGCCATACGAGGAACGACTGAAGGAGCTCAATCTGTTCAGTTTAGAGAAACGTAGATTACGGGGAGACCTAATAGAAGTTTTCAAAATGATTCGTGGTTTCGATAACGTCAATATAAGCGATTACGTAATTGTTGATCGGGAAAGAAACACAAGGAACAATGGATTCAAAATAATCGGTAAAGCCTTCAGATCGGAAGAATCTAAACACTTTTTCTTCAATAGAATAGTTAATGTATGGAACTCTCTCCCAGCACAGGTAGTCAACAGTAATACGATTGAAACTTTTAAAGCTAAACTCGATAAGTACTTGACGACAAAACCTAACCTAACTTATTACCCGTTTCATTAATGATGAATTTTAATAGTGATAGATAGCCTTTTTCTTTCTTTTTCACACTATACTATCAAATTTCCTGCGCAGTTTTTATTACTACTTCTGCGCAGGTGTTTCTTTAACCACTTTTTTTCCTGCCGGCGTTTGCCGGAGGGAGAGGTGGGTGGGGAAGGAGCCTTCCACTTTACTATCCTTTACCTCAGACTTGTAGAGAATATAGAAGTAGAGTAGCTACACAGGCAACCTTGTAAGGCCCACCAGGGCTGTTGTTGCCTGTTATTCCTTTGTATTCCTTTGTATTCCCTCCCTCCCTCCCTCCCTCGCTCTCTCTCTCTCTCTCTCTCTCTCTCTCTCTCTCTCTCTCTCTCTCTCTCTCTCTCATCTCTCTCTCTCTCTCTCTCTCTCTCTCTCTCTCTCTCTCTCTCTCTCTCTCTCTCTCTCTCTCTCTCTCTCTCTCTCTCTCTCTCTCTCTCTCTCTCTCTCTCTCTCTCTCTCTCTCTCTCTCTCTCTCTCTCTCTCTCTCTCTCTCTCTCTCTCTCTCTCTCTCTCTCTCTCTCTCTCTCTCTCCCTTTCCGTCTCTCTCACCCTCTTTCCTTTTACCTCTTTTTCATTTCCATTATTGCTATCGCTGCTTATCCTTTTTAATTAACCTTTTTTTTTTTATTTCGTATCCATATTTAATAATTCTTTCCCTTATATTTGATTTCATTTCCATGCCTCGTTACTCTTCTCATCTCTCTTCCATTACCACTTACCTGTTCTTGACGCCTTTATTTCCTCCTTCAGAAACCTGTCCACTCATTTCCTTCAGTAACACTTCTCTTCCCACACAAACTCCACTTCTTCCCCACTCACCTTTCTCCATTAATCTCCACAGCCACTCATAATTATAATAACTGTATTTTCTTTGAGCTGGGCAACGTCACCCTAATTTCTTCCTCCTTTTCACCCCTCTGCTTTCTTCTCTTCCTGCCTCTGTCACCCCTCACCTCTTTCCCCTTCTCACCCCTCTGCTTTCATCTCTTCCTGCTTCTGTCACCCCTCACCTCCTTCCCCTTCTCACCCCCCTCCTTTCTTCTCTTCCTGCCTCCGCCCCACTCTCCCCTTCTCCTCCTCTCTTACATTATCCTCCCAGTGGCCTCTTCAACCCCACAGGTTAATAGCTGATCCCACTAGACCTCTCTGCTTCCTTTCCTTCCTTGCTACACCTTCCCTTCCTGCGCCTTCTTTTACTCTCCTTGTATCTCATTCTTTTTGGATGGTGATTGTGATGGTGGCGGCGTGATTATTCCTTTCTCCACGGTAATACGTTGCTTTAGTGTGAAATGAAGTGATACAAGTAGCACCTGAAACGTTAGGATGTTATGACTTAATTGATTTTTTATTTTGCATAACATGAAAGTGAATATGAATGAATGAACGTACTTACCTGCCTCCACCTGTTCAGTGAAGGGGTGAAGTGAGTTGGAAGAGCGAGTATTATCTGTGTTAATTGCATACACAGGTGAGCATACATATTTTATAGTTTGGTTCAATTATATTAATATGAGTGTTCCAAAGAGTGTGTTAAGCTTCGTTTATTTTTCTTTGTTTCTTTTCTTTTTAATTATCTATCTTTCTTTATTTTTTCTTTAGTTTTCTTTCTTTCTCTATTCTCTTTATTTTCCTTTCTTTCTTCCTTCCTTCTTTTTTTTTCTTTTCTTTCCTTCCTTCCTTCCTTCCTTCCTTCCTTCCTTCCTTCCCTCCTTCCTTCCTTCCCTCCTTCCTTCCGTCCTTCCTTCCTCACCAGCCTTTAGTTCCCTCCTCGTCTTCCCCCCCACCCTCCACCAACACTCCAGCGCCCAGTAAGGGGTTGGCAGAAGCCGTGGCGCCTGCAACTCGTGTGTCAGGAAGAATAATTATAGTTTATGTTCCTAAACCTCGTTGTGAGCGTGATTAACTCGGACCTTAATTAACCGTTTTCATATTTTAGGTAATTATTAAGATGAAAACACAAAAATTTACCTTACTGCACCCATGGACTCGCTTTTTGTATATAATTTTATATTTTTGTTTTCTTATTTTAAATGTTTATGTTTAGATTTACGTATAAAGTCCTCTTGTCATGTTCCTTCTT
>JAPQNM010002442.1:17500-24001 GCA_029783475.1 Metacarcinus magister | reverse complement strand
TCTACTAACTCTATTTACATATATTAGAGTGCCCATTACTTTTCTATTTAATTCATTCATGTGTATTTCAAAATTCATGTGTTGATCAAAGTGTAGGCCTAAATTTTTTACATTTGTGCTTGGGATGATAATGGTGTCATTCATATGTATGACAGTGTCATTTGGAATCTGTGAGATGAGCTGATTATTCCCTATAAAAATACATTGGGTTTTCTTAGTGTTTAACATCAAACCATTTCTTAGAAAATACTTTTGGATAGCAAGGAGAGATGTTTCTGTGTTAGTAATAAGTGTTCCCAGATTGCTTAGACTGTCAGCATGAAGAAACTGAGTGTCATCAGCGTACTGGACTACTGTACCATCCACTAGGTGGTCCCGAAGGTCATTTACATGGATAGTAAATAAAATGGGACCGAGGATGGAGCCTTGTGGTACACCATAAGTTATTTTTTCTACAGAAGATACAGTGTCGTTAAGTTTTACACATTGTTCTCTACCTCTCAAGTAGTCGTTTAACCAGAATGAACTTATTCCAAGGGAATTACATTTACGTAATAGTATTGAGTGGCTGACACTGTCAAAAGCTTTAGAGAGGTCACATAATGTAAGCAATGTTATTTTTCTGTTATCCATGTTGTTATAAATATTGTCAGTTATGGTGGCCAGGGCAGTTTCGGTTGAGAGTCGGGGCCGAAAACCGTGTTGGGTGTTGGAAAGCTGATTATTACACTCCAAATAATGTATTAGCTGAGAGGCAACGATCTTTTCCATAACTTTAGAGAGAATGGGCAGTATTGAAATAGGTCTGAAATTGCTAGCATTATTGACGTCTCCATTTTTATAAATAGGGACCACCGTAGCACGTTTCCAGGCTGATGGTACAACACCTGTTACAAAGGATGTATTTATTATGCAGGTGAGGTATAAGGCAATTACATATAGGGAGTCTTTTACAAATGTTAGTGATATTCCATCTGAACCAGTTGATCTTGTATTATTTAGACGTTTTACAACAAGTATGACAGTATTAACCTCTACTGGTTGAGGTCTGAATCCTTGAGTGTCATTGTAATATGAATAGTGGATTACTGGATCTATTAGGTTCTTACATAGTTGCTCTTGAGAGGTTACAAATGTGTTTTTTGCCAACATTGGCAAAGAAATTGTTAAATTCTTCGGCCTTTTCTTGCATATTATCATATATATATACATTGGAAGAATCTTTGTTAGGTATAATATTCCTTATTGTTCTCCACGTGCCAGCCATATTTCCTTTATTTTTAGCTAATTCATTATGATAAAATTCACTTTTTGCCTTATCGATAGAAATTCTGACATCTTTCTTCTTATTCTTAAGGATTTGTTGCATCTCAGTATTATTTGGATCTTGTTTCAGTTTTGCATGCAGGTTATTTTTCTCAACAATTGAGGCACGAACCTCATCGTTTAGCCAAGGTGAAAAGGGTCGTCGGATTTCTTTCGTGACAAAAGGAGCGATATCATCAAGACATTGAGTAAATATTCCATTGAAAATTTCTAATTGTGCGTTCACATTGTCTGTTAGTGTTATTTCATTTAGTTTATTTGATTTTGCTAAAAGGGATGTGCAGAGATTATCCTTTGAATATTTGGCAAGGTGTCTAAAGGTCCGGAATACTCGTTGTTTCTTAGGTTTAGTTATATCAAGCTTGGCTGAGATGAGTTCATGATCCCCAATTGAATAAGGCAGAACATCATGTGACATAACAAGGCTTGTGTTATTTGTAATTATAACATCCAATAGAGTCCGAGATGTGTCTGTTATCCTTGTAGGCTTATTGATTAGCTGTTTTAGTTTATTATTACTTAATATTTTACTGACTTTATTTGTTGGAGAAATTATGTTATCATTTAAATCACCAAGTACATAAAAGTTTTTCTTACTAAGACAGAGTGATTGAAGTGTGCTATTAAGGTAATCAAATGAGTCAGCAGTGGCCTTTGGGTGCCTGTAAATGCACGCTACAATTATTGCTGGTAACATGTTACACTGAATGCTTACATATATGTCCTCAACACCAGGGTGATTCACACTATTGACATATATTTGTTTAGTTTTCAGCATTTCTTTTATATATATACATACTCCTCCTCCACGTCCACTGTCTTTACGGAAAACATTATAGTTAGGAATTGATATCATGTTGTCAGTTATGTGAGGATGGAGCCAGGTTTCGCTGATGCATAGAACATCAACATCTCTAGATTTCATTGTCAATTTGATTTCATCAAAATTTGCTAAAAGCGATTGTGCATTGATATGTTCGATCGTCAGCATTTTTTTGTTACCATTCTCGGCACGGTCTTCTTTGCCATTTTCCTATTCATGATAGTATGTACAGTTTTTATTTTCATGACCTAACATGTTGCACGTAAAACATTTTATCTTATACTCACGCCGGCAATTCCTCTGAACGTGGTTATGTTCCCCACAGTTGTAGCAAGCCCCCTTGCTCACTGGCTTAGCGTAGGGGCGTGTGGGCAGGGGAGGGAATTTCTGGTGATACCACGTGTCTTCACCATTCATATCGTGGTGGTGGTGGGGGTGGGGGTATTGGGTGTAGTGGCGGTGCGTGGGAGGGGTGTGACGTGAGTTCCCCATCAGTCGTGCCGCCTCTTTTCCCCTTGGAGAGTTGGAGTCCTTGGGCTGTTGGTAGTAGTGGTGATGTCCGTAGTGGTGATGTCCGCCTTGACCACGCCCACGGCCACCTGCCTCCTGTCGACCTCTCACTTCCCACCTCTGGCGGGGGTGGTAAGTGTGGGAAGCTTTGGGATTACCATAGTGCGGAGGGTGGTGGGGGTTCCCAGTGATGTTGGGGGTGGTGGGGACATAGGGGGAGGTGTGGTATTTATCCCTTGGCCCGCGTGGAGTCGTAGGTGTAGAGATGACCTGACTCCCTCTCCCCCTCAGCTGGCCTGAATGGGTGGTTGGGTCGCGTCCGTAGCTGTAGCTGTGAGGCCCCTCGCTCCCATGGGGGTAGTAGTACTTGCCAGCCGGCGTTGCTGATTCTCGCTTGTTCCTAGGTGGCCGGTCTTGACCCCGTGTCACCGACTCATGGGGTGGTGGGGGGGTTGTGGGAGGCTGTGTTTTGCTCAGAGTGGGAAACCTCAGAGTGGAAGGCCTGAGATGGCATATGGAAGCTGGCTAGTTTTAATTTCGTAATTTCTTGAACTTTTTCCCAGTTGACGTACGCTGGGAATCCATTAATTCCCATACACCACGCCTCCAATAGTCTGACGACTCCGTTTCTGTTTAGGACGGAGCCTTGGTGTCTCCCGTTATCAATATAGCATGTTTTCTCGATCACATTGTTTTTGTCCTTAAAGACTGGTTCAACTTCAACGTAATGTATGTCGTTATTAATCGCCCATTTCAGTATCTGGTCATTAAGCTCATTAATGCATTTAGAAAGCAGACCAGATTCTATGCTGGGTGCAAGGAGGGACACACAAATTTTCATTTCGTTGTTTTTCTTTCTTAATTCACTCACTAAGTTATTAAGGGAATCAACTACGTTGTCTATTGACAGTCCTTCTTTGATATCAAATAAACCACCATAGATTATGCACTTGTTTGGTGTCCTTGTGAGCTTTTCTTGTACCCATTTCGTCATATGATCAATGTTAGCTTTTTTTAGTGTTCTTATTTTGCAGTTTCTAAGGTCTGTGATACATAATTGTGCTAGATTAGAATCACCAAGTATAAGAGTGTGGGGGGGTGGTGACACTGGGGGTGGGTGGGGGGGGGCTGATTCACATTGGTTGGTGGTTATAGGGGCGGCTTTTGGTTGCATTGATGAATTCTTTTCCAAAACAATGAGGCGCATTTCTACCTCTGCTTGCCATTCTAAAAACTGTTTACGGATTAATTCAATCTTTTCTACCAGAGATTTTATGTTGTCGCTTACTTGAGCAGGGTCAGTGGTGGTAGTATTGCTATATTGATAGAGGGTGGGGCGGGAGGGTTATTTTCAGGTCCAGACGAGGGAGGAGAGGGAGTAGGTGTGACAGGTGTGAAGTCTGCTGTACTCGCGGCGCTGGAGGGGACGATGAGAGCGGCCTCCAGGGAAGCTAATCTACTGATTAGGAGGGGAGTGTCAGGGGAGAGTGAGAGAGGCGTAGGGATTGCTTGGGGGGGTGCAGGTGAGGTTTCTTGGGGCACTACCACGGGTGGGTGGTTGGTCATCATGCGGGGAGTATTTATAGGTGCAGCCTCGCGTGTATTAAACGTGTCATATACTCGTGCCAAGTACAAGTTTTGCTCATCTATTTTTGTGGTTAGCTTATTTAGCCTTTCTAATTCCTTATTTTTTATTGCAATTATGTCCATCAGGTGAGCACAGTTGTTGTTTTTGTCTTGTTCTTGTTCGCCACTGGAGTCTTGGTTAGTTGTGTTATTTAATTCAACGACACTGCACTGGGAAGCGGCGTCTGGTTCGTGTACCTTGTCTAAGATTTTCTCGATTAGTACGTCTTTTGTTGTCCATATTTTAGACAGGCCTAGGTCACGACAGTATTCCTGGAGTTGGGGTTTCGTGAATTGATCGTTTAAGTAACCGTAGGTGATGTGTGCTGTTGGGGAGTCACCTGTACTCCTATCACTCTTTGTGTTCGCGTCACTGTTCAGCACATCACTGCTTTCTTCACTGTTGATGGCACTATCATTATTCACTGTGTTATTAAAAGTATTCATTGATTCGTTCGAGGCACTGTTGTTTGTAGCACTGTCACTGACACTGTAAGGTGGTGGAGGAGGTGGAGGTGGTGGTGGTGAAGTAGATTCCATGGCTGGCTGCGTGTGATCAGACTCAGATGTTTTCCAAGATATGGGTTTGCAATATGGGTTTACTCTCTCTCTCTCTCTCTCTCTCTCTCTCTCTCTCTCTCTCTCTCTCTCTCTCTCTCTCTCTCTCTCTTTATAACGTTGTTGTGTTACTTATGGGTATAGTAGAATTAGTGCACCGTCTGTTATGTAACAACAGTGTTGTAGCTGGGTGGGTGGGTGGGTGGCGGTCACCACGGAACGGAGCGGAGCGCTGTGACCCATGACCTTCCTCCACCAAGGTCAGAGAGAGAGAGAGAGAGAGAGAGAGAGAGAGAGAGAGAGAGAGGAGAGAGAGAGAGAGAGAGAGAGAGAGAGAGAGGAGAGAGAGAGAGAGAGAGAGAGAGAGAGAGAGAGAGAGAGAGAGAGAGAGAGAGAGAGAGAGAGAGAGAGAGAGAGAGAGAGAGAGAGAGAGAGAGAGAGAGAGAGAGAGAGAGAGAGAGAGAGAGAGAGAGAGAGAGAGAGAGAGAGAGGAGAGAGAGAGAGAGAGAGAGAGAGAGAGAGAGAGAGAGAGAGAGAGAGAGAGAGAGAGAGAGAGAGAGAGAGAGGAGAGAGAGAGAGAGAGAGAGAGAGAGAGAGAGAGAGAGAGAGAGAGAGAGAGAGAGGAGAGAGAGAGAGAGAGAGAGAGAGAGAGAGAGAGAGAGAGAGAGAGAGAGAGAGAGAGAGAGAGAGAGAGAGAGAGAGGAGAGAGAGAGAGAGAGAGAGAGAGAGAGAGAGAGGAGAGAGAGAGAGAGAGAGAGAGAGAGAGAGAGAGAGAGAGAGAGAGAGAGAGAGAGAGAGAGGAGAGAGAGAGAGAGAGAGAGAGAGAGAGAGAGAGAGAGAGAGAGAGAGAGAGAGGAGAGAGAGAGAGAGAGAGAGAGAGAGAGAGAGAGAGAGAGAGAGAGAGAGAGAGAGAGAGAGAGAGAGAGAGAGAGAGGAGAGAGAGAGAGAGAGAGAGAGAGAGAGAGAGAGAGAGAGAGAGAGAGAGAGAGAGAGAGAGAGAGAGAGAGGAGAGAGAGAGAGAGGAGAGAGAGAGAGAGAGAGAGAGAGAGAGAGAGAGAGAGAGAGGAGAGAGAGAGAGAGAGAGAGAGAGAGAGAGAGAGAGAGAGAGGAGAGAGAGAGAGAGAGAGAGAGAGAGAGAGAGAGGAGAGAGAGAGAGAGAGAGAGAGAGAGAGAGAGAGAGAGAGAGAGAGAGAGAGAGAGAGAGAGAGAGAGAGAGGAGAGAGAGAGAGAGAGAGAGAGAGAGAGAGAGAGAGAGAGAGAGAGGAGAGAGAGAGAGAGAGAGAGAGAGAGAGATGAGAGAGAGAGAGAGAGAGAATCAGAATCAGAATCAGAATCAGAATTTTATTCCATTATTACAATGGTTATTCTTTACATGTACATACGTTTACGTTTAGCAAAAATATGGTAAAACTAAGCTAAATCAAAGAAACGAAATAACAAGTTATTAAGTAAAATGTACTAAATCAAGTAATAAAATAAGATAATAAAATATACAGAAGACAGATAAAAAGTGATATATGATAAGATTATACAGAAACAAGGAAACGAAATGTATGGTTACTCAGTAAAACGTACTAAATATACAATGAAATAAAATAATAAAATCTATAAAAGGCTAATAAAATAGTGAAGCAATAAAATATTAAGATATAGCAGGC
>JAPQNM010002442.1:0-5000 GCA_029783475.1 Metacarcinus magister | reverse complement strand
CCGGTCGGAAAGGAAACTAGAGATGAAGGTACAGAGAGAAGGATAGAATCCGTAGGAGGGTAGTTTATAAATTAAAGATTTATGCCAGACTCTATCGAAGGCTTTCGATATGTCAAGGCCGACAGCAAAGGTTTCACCGAAGTCCTTAAAAGAGGATGACCAATATTCAGTTAGGAAAGCAAGAAGATCATCAGTAGATCGGCCTTTACGGAAACCATACTGGCAATCAGAGAGAAGGTTGTGAGCTGATAGATGCCTCATTATCTTCTTGTTAAGGACAGACTCAAAGGCTTTAGAAAGGCAGGAAATCAAAGCTATAGGGCGGTAGTTAGAAGGATTGGAGCGGTCACCCTTTTTAGGGACAGGTTGAATGTGAGCAAACTTCCAGCAAGAAGGATAGGTAGAAGTAGAGAGACACAGACGAAAGAGTTTGACCAGGCAGTGAGCGAGTTCGGAAGCACAGTTTTTGAGAACAACAGGAGGGACTCCATCCGGACCGTAAGCCTTCCGAGAATCAAGGCCAGAGAGGGCCTGGAAAACTTCATAATAAAGAATTCTAATTTTAGGGATGAAGTAGTCAGAGGGTGGAGGAATATGCCCAGTATCATCCAAAGTAGAGTTGGTAGCAAAGGTTTGAGCGAAGAGTTCAGCTTTAGAGAAAGAAGAGACAGCTGTGGGGCCATCTGGTTGAATTAAAGGAGGGAAAGATAAAGTAAAATTGTAAAATTGTTAGAGATATTATTGGCTAGATGCCAGAAATCACGAGAAGAGTTAGAGTTGGAAAGATTTTGACATTTTCTATTGATGAAAGAGTTTTTAGTAAGTTGGAGAATAGATTTGGCATGATTACGGGCAGAAATATATAGGGCATGAGTTTCAGCCGATGGATGGCTACGGTACCGTTTGTGAGCCGCCTCTCTATCATTGACAGCATGAGAACAAGCAGAGTTAAACCAGGGCTTTTTAGCTTTAGTATTAGAGAAAGTATGAGGAATGTATAGCTCCATGCCAGAGATAATCACTTCTGTTATGCGCTCGGCACACAGAGAAGGATCTCTGACATGGTAGCAATAATCATCCCAAGGAAAATCAGAATAGTACTGCCTCAGGTCTTCCCACTTAGCAGAGTTGAAATGCCAGAAGCACCTCTGCTTAGGCGGGTCCTGAGGCTGCACTAGAGTGATAGGACAGGTAACGGAAATAAGATTGTGATCGGAGGAGCCCAACGGAGAGGAAAGTTTAACAGAGTAAGCTGAAGGGTTGGAAGTTAGGAAAAGATCAAGAATGTTGGGCGTGTCTCCAAGGCGGTCAGGGATACGGGTAGGGAACTGCACTAGCTGCTCTAGGTCATGAAGGATAGCAAAGTTGAAGTTTTGTTCACCAGGTTGGTCAGTGAAAGAAGATGAAAGCCAAAGCTGGTGGTGAACATTGAAATCCCCTAAAATGGAGATCTCAGCATAAGGAAAGTGAGATAGGATGTGCTCCACCTTGGAAGTCAAATAGTCAAAGAATTTTACATAGTCAGAGGAATTAGGTGAGAGATATACAGCACAGATGAATTTAGGTTAGTGTTAGTGGTATGGTTAGGTGGTTTTGGTTAGAGTTACTGGCATGGTGTGATGTGCTTTCAGAGTGTAGCGATGGATGGGAATTTGACACCACTTACTTCACGTCAACGGTGGCCTCATCGCTTGGGTGGGTGTGTGAACATGACCACTATTCCCACTACACACTGTCCGTGGCCATGGCTGGTAACACTGTCGGAACTTTCCTCCTCACCATAATAGCAGATAAATAGTGAGTGTTTTAAAGGATATCTGTGTTATGTCTTCCCAGTTTTCGTTTCCTATTGTGGATGTCATTCTCCCTCCATATACTCTTCTATTAAAAGAAGTTAGATTAATTAAGTCACACAAGCGTATATAAGAGTATATATATATATATATATATATATATATATATATATATATATATATATAAATATATATATATATATATATATATATATATATATATATATATATATATATATATATATATATATATATACTCTTATTTTAACCTCTGAGTGTCTGGCATCTTCCTAGCTCTTTCATTGTCTCCAGTACTGTTGCGAAGGTACAGTACGTTATCTATTGCTAGTCCACAGCAGCTCTCTCTGTAATTTAAAGTATTAATTATCTATCTAAATATATTTATATGGATCATTTAATGCTAAAGGCGTGGCCCTGCACCTTTTTGGGCGGACATAGAGGGTTCAAAGTAGGAACTGTAGTTGTTTTCTAACCATACGATTGTTAACTTAAATACTGTTTACAGCAATACGTAACACACACACACACACACACACACACACACACACACACACACACACACACACGTGCACTCTCCACTCTAAGTTTCCCGAGGCTGTCTGTCAGATATGAGAGGCCCTTAGGAAATTCAGGGAAGGCCTCTAAGTGCACCCACGACACTGTCTTCTGCTCCCCCTACCACACACCCCGATGCCCCTCCCCCACTCGATACCCCTCCCCTGATGCACCCCCCTCCCGATGCCCCTCCCCCCGTTCGTGCTACAAGACACACTAACATATTAATTCCTATCAAGGCGCCGAGCACCGACCGCTTTAAAAAGAATGCCTTCCATAGTAGCTACACACCTTAACTCTGAAGTTTTTGTGGATTTAGTTATATTCAAGAATATTGTTTCATTTCCTATGTATATTTTCAGTCTATGACTGCCGTGTTATTATTATTATTATTATTATTGTTATTATTGTTATCATTATTATAATTACTATTATTAGTACACACACACACACACACACACACACACACACACACACACACACACACACACACACACACACACACACACACACACACACTCACGTTCAGGTCCTTATTCTACGTGTCATGTCATATATTGTTGTTATAAATTATATTCTTGTTGAAGTAATGCGTTATTATGTTGGCGGCAGTGTGGGTCGTCGGCTTATGTTCTACGTGTCCCTGGCCATCCACGTTGTGTTTACGCTGCCGCTGGTGTGGGTGACGGGCGCAACACTACACATGGCTCTCCGCTTCCTTCAAGGGCTCTGCTTCGAAACCAACTACCTTATGCCCTACGTCATATGTAAGTATGAGCCTCTCAATAAGAAACGAGGCGTCACTTATAAAAATCTAACCCACGCTACTAACGGGCGGAGGCTGACCATCTAAGGCCTCCATTAAGCCTACCAGCGCCATGGGGGTAAAGGATAAAAGTGGAAGTGGATTATGGTATATATGCATATAAAGACGCTTGATGTAGGTCTCTCGTATTCAATAATAGGTGATTTATTTTCTCGACCAATTACCTCATCAGTTACTTTCCGCGCAGACATGGAGGTGATCCCGCCTGAGCGCCGCGCATTGTCCGTCATGCTGTCTTTCCTCGCGTGGACCTTTGGAATGTGCTTCACGGCGCCGCTGGCTTGGCTTATACCTGACTGGCAGTATCTTGCTATTATTTCCATCTTCCCCTCTCTGATTGGCTTTTTATACTGGAGGTGAGGCCTTAAGGACAGGACTTGGACCTTATCATCTTTTGAGGTGATGTATTCAGGCGGGTGAAGAGTGAGCGAACATATTCACATGAACGAATTTCCTTCTATTCACTCAGCTGGAGATTAACTTATTGATAATGATTCATCTTCCTTTTTATAAAATTTTCTGTTAATCAGTGTTTATGTTTTTTTCTCTCAGTCATTTCACGAAATTTTGTTTACTAGAGGTTAACTCACCTAATAGTAGTTTTGTTCCATAGGCATCTTCCGGAGTCACCTCGATGGCTGTTAGCGAAGGGGAAGGTGCATCAGTGTGCAGACGTCCTACTTAAGGTGACTCCACTTGTAACCTACTTCACCTAAATGGTATGAGAAATGTGACACCTTTTTTATCAGTGCATTTAGACATGAATCGTAATTGGTAAGTTAACCTGTAGTGTTTGGGCGGCAGATCAACGCGGTGAACGGGGCTGCACGTGTGTCGCGCGTCGAGGTGGAGGCTCAGCTTGAAGTGTTAATGCTTCACCAGCCCGTGGACCAACCCCTCACCACTGTGCTGGCATACCCAAAACTCAGACTCAGGGCTTTGATGCTCATTCTTATGTCGTAAGTGTCTCACCATCACCACCACTACCACTACCACCACCACCACCACCACCACCATCACCACCACCACCACCATCACCACCACCATCACCACCACCACCACTACTACTACCACTACCATCGTCACCATTAGTACTACCATTACAATTACTGTTACTACCACCACTAGTACTCAAGTCCCCATCACCATTAACACTTCGCACACTATCATCATTTATATATGTTTATTTATATGCATATATCTTTGCCAAAAATGTTATGAGAAGGTTGAACAGGAATGACCTCCTAAAGAGACATTGTTTAAGATATTTGAATATTGTTTAATTATTACTTATCATCTTTTTGTAAATTGATGTAGTCTATGTTTATAATTAACTCTCCCTCTTTCTCTCTCTCTCGCACACACACACACACACACACACACACACACACACACACACACACACACACACACACACACACACACACACACACACACACACACACACACACACACACAGTTTCCTGAGTTTCATCGTGTATGGCGTCACAATGCTGAGTATGGTGGTATTTTCCAACAACTTTTTGGCGCACTTCGTCTTGTCTTTGTTCGAGTTGCCGAGTAATTTCACAGGCTGCATCATCACTCACTACCTGGGACGACGCTTCATGGCTTACTCCAACGCCTTACTACTAGCAATCTTCTGCTTCGCGGCGCCATTCTGCAGTCATAGTAATTTTTATTTTTTTATTTTGTGTGTGTGTGTGTGTGTGTGTGTGTGTGTGTGTGTGTGTGTGTGTGTGTGTGTGTGTGTGTGTGTGTGTGTGTGTGTGTGTGTGTGTGTGTGTGTGTGTGTGTGTGTGTGT
>JAPQNM010002436.1:7500-12065 GCA_029783475.1 Metacarcinus magister | reverse complement strand
CAACACTTCTACATCTTGAAAGGTAAGAATTTATATGAACCATTTCTTCAGTAATGCATTACCATAATAATTACTTGTATAAAGATAAGAATGGCAATAAAGTGTATAAATATGTGTAGCTACTTCACCAGTTAAGATCCATACAGTGTTAACCAAGCGAGTGATTTCAAACTGGAAATTCTGTTTTTTTTTTCCCATAGTATCTTGTATGAATTTGTAACCTTGAATGATAAAACTGTTTCCAGTGGTAAGAATTAATGGTAAGTTTTTACTTAAAATTGATTATGGTAGAAATATGCACATTTATCCGGCCAAGTTAGGTAAAATTTGTTAGGTTAATTTAGGTAATGCCTAGATGAAGTTATTTGCATTATCAAGTAGATTTGACCCTAAAATGCAACTCTACAGTAATGTTTATATGATAGCACATGCAAAATTAAACTTTAAACTACATATAACTGATCTAATGTTACAAAAAAAAATTTCAGCATGTTTCCATACTTCCGTTACATCCGAAACCTGGAACGTTATGATGATTTTGGCCCCATAAGAAGGATTTTACCTGACCGTACTAACCCATTCAAGGCCATGACAGAGGATGAATTTTTGATGAGGTTCCGTTTGAACAAGGAGTGCACACTTTCCTTAATTCAAAGGATAGAACATCAGTTGCCTCATGCTCTCAACAACAAAGGTAAGCATTTATGTGTTAGTAATGTCCTGTAACTTGACTTGATTCTATATACATATATATATATATATATATATATATATATATATATATATATATATATATATATATATATATATATATACACACATACTGTAATGTTAGGTAGAATTTCCTAAAATAGTTCAGTAGATTATCTTGCTCTAGTAAATGACTACTGCATGGTGTCACTCAAATTACCTAGATCTCAATGTTAAAAATTTTGAAGTGCTTAGAGATAAGGCAGTTATACCGCGTTGTCATCCGCTATTCATACGGCCTGTGCCTCATTATTTACCTGGTAAAGCATCTTACAAGTTATGTTAGGTTGTTTATGTTATGTTAGGTATGGTTTGGTTAGGCTTGGTTATATAAGCTTTTTACCCAAAAGTTAGGCACGTGCCGTTTCTATAAGCAAACACTATGAGGATACGGCATTCATTAGGTTAGGTTTGGTAAGGTTTGGTTATATAAGCTTTTTATATTTTATTACCCAAAGGTTAGGCACGTGCCGTATCTATAAGCGAGCACTACAGGTACAGCTGCCGTACCTGTAAGCTGTGCCTAAAAATTTTAGACCATGCCTCTTTCTCTTAATTGATGATGCAGTAGTCATGACTCTAGTCAAACAATACGCCTTTTCTCTTCTATTAACCTTAATAAAGAATCTCGCTCATTAGCAGTGGTGTATTACGTTCGAAATGTGTTCTTGGTTTCCATTTTTCTTGAGTTTTTGAGTAAGTAGGTAGGTATATAGGTGACGAATGTGCGACACGTGCAACACAATTTATCTTCCCGCCCAAATTATGTAAATAAACGTTGCCGCGGCATACCAACTGTTCATCGACACCCGTATATGCTTGGTGCATGAGTACCAACCGCTTCCTTTCCCTAAATCAGATCTTAACACAACATTTTGAAATTAAGGTCTGTTTACCCTTTCCTTAGTGCGTAAAGTAGTACCTACAATTTGGGATACTATATTTATTTATAACATATGGCCGTAACTACGTTCTTCAATTGTAGTGAGGCCTAGCTGAGTCAGTCTGTGTTCATATGTAAGACCAGACACCTCAGGGACTAATATGTATTGTATATAACAGAGATATATACACGACTGTCTTACAAATATGTATTGTATATAACAGTGATATATACACGACTGTCTTACAAATATATATTGTATATAACAGAGATATATACACTACTGTCTTACAAATATGTATTGTATATAACAGAGATATATACACGACTGTCTTACAAATATGTATTGTATATAACAGTGATATATACACGACTGTCTTACAAATATGTATTGTATATAACAGAGATATATACACTACTGTCTTACAAATATGTATTGTATATAACAGAGATATATACACGACTCTTACAAATATGTATTTATATAGCCAGAGATATATATACACGACTCTTACAAATATGTATTGTATATAGCCAGAGATACATACACTACTGTCTTGTACATGTTGTGTAAACATTGTACCCGACACTTTTTAACCAGAAAGTCACTCTTGGAGAACAAGAGTGTGACCACGTAACAAACCGTGGCCTCCTTAACGTAGTCACACCTCGCACATCGTCACTGTCACACTTTATCACGGTATCACAAAAGTGTGATTCCAACCATCGTACGCGCCTTAATAAAAAAAAAGAATAAATAAATAAAAAAGTAGTCCGTCATTCTTTCTAAAGATGGCGAAGCGTCAAGACGTTAACCAGGAAAGTTCTTGGTGTTGTTTAGAGAGGAACAAAAGCAATGAAGAGGAAGTGTTCTTCTCAATCGGAGGAAAGGGAATCCTTCATCAAGATAAAGAAACGAAAACAATCATGGAAAAAGTTATCTGATGACAGTGATTCCTTTAGTGATACTCAAACATCGTCTGTGTGTGTGTGCGTGTGTGTGTGTGTGTGTGTGTGTGTGTGTGTGTGTGTGTGTGTGTGTGTGTGTGTGTGTGTGTGTGTGTGTGTGTGTGTGTGTCTGTGACAGATTCTAGTGTTGAAAAGAGGCTCGTTGGGAAGCGGAATCCGGCAAAGAAAAGGTCATGCTCTTCAGCCTCAGAAAATAACGAGTCATTGCGGCAAAACAAAAGTTGAAACAGGCGACCGTGATGACAGGTAGGAACAGTCACGTGCTTGTTACTGAACACTAACTCCATCGCCCGCAACTCCAGTTTATCAACGTAGGTCCCCTTTCACACGTATCAACTTTTCGCCGTGCGCCGTCCACGGCACGACGTCGTGCTCTCAAATAACCATGGGTGTCTATGGACGCTTTCCCACGTCACGACCACGGTCGTGAACAGCGTTCTGCCAGTCACGACCGCCGTTGTCTACACGGCGCCCATTTGATGCCGGCCCGACAAAGCGCCGTGGACGGCGTGAAATGTACAGTCCCCTGGAATCTGTACAAGGCTCTCCCTAACCTTAACACTGATAGCAGGGAAAGTATACCAGGCTCTTCCTAACCAAAATTCCGAATTAGGCGACATATGTCACCTCCTTTTTCATGGGATCTGTCATTGGCTGACCTCCAGTGACCCGTCCTCCATCTTAATCCTCAAATAACCCCCCCCCCTCTCTCTCTCTCTCTCTCTCTCTCTCTCTCTCTCTCTCTCTCTCTCTCTCTATCTCTCTCTCTCTCTCTCTCTCTCTCTCTCTCTCTCTCTCTCTCTCTCTCTCTCTCTCTCTCTCTCTCTCTCTCTCTCTCTCTCTCTCTCTCTCTCTCTCTCTCTCTCTCTCTCTCTCTCTCTCTCTCTCTCTTTAAGGATTAAGATGAAGGACGGGTCACTGGAGGTCAGCCAATGACAGATCCCATGAAAAAGGAGGTGACATATGTCGCCTGATTCGGTATTTTGGTTAGGAAGAGCCTGGTATACTTTCCCTGCGATCAGTGTTAAGGTTAGGGAGAGCCATGTAGGGATTCCAGGGGACTGTACGGTATCCTCGGCGTGGCCCAGGGCGCTTCCTTCGAGCAGGTCAAGACAGCCTACCGAAGGAAACCCCGACAAAAACCCTGATAACGCCAAGAACGCCACCGAGAAATTCCAGGCATTAAAGACAGCTTATGATCAAATCTGCCGTATGGAGGAGAGGAAAGCATGGTTGAAGAGACGCCGCCAGCAGGAGGAGGAAGCTAGAGAGCAGAAGAGGAGGCAGAGAATGGAGGAAGAAGGGGAAGATGAACCCACCTACAAGGCAAGAAAGGAAAGACTGGCAAAAATTGAGGAGATATTACGGAGACAACGGATGATGTTTCAGAAGAGACGCCTAAATAACTTCTGGAATGGATTTTGGAAGAAGTTTAATGAAGAGGAAGAGAAGGAGCAGCAAGAAGAATAAATGAAGAAGGAACAGGAGGAAGAGGATGAGCGACAGCAAGAAGAGGAAGAACAGAAGCGACAACAAGAAGAGGAAACTATATATATTAAGGATGAAAAATTTTTTGTTTGAAGGATACATGTTATGATTCTATGTTATGTTATGTATGAATAAATAAATAAATAAATAAACAAAAAAAAAAGATGTGTATATGAAACCTATTATTATTTTGCATATTTTAAAGCTATTTATCTTGTTATATTGAAAGATTATTTATAGTTTATATTCGCCTGAAGTACAAACACACACACACACACACACACACACACACACACACACACACACACACACACACACACACACACACACACACACACACACACACACCACCTGAACTCCTAGTCACGTGACCTCCTGACGCTTGGGTGAGAGAGAGAGAGAGAGAGAGAGAGAGAGAGAGAGAGAGAGAGAGAGAGAGAGAGAGAGAGAGAGAGAGAGAGAGAGAGAGAGAGAG
>JAPQNM010002433.1:87500-89727 GCA_029783475.1 Metacarcinus magister | reverse complement strand
ACGCAACATTGCCTGCCATTGCGGGGACAAAATTCGTGCAAGTGTCAAGGTGGCATTAGATGGTAGGACTCTGCCCGTTATTAGTGCAGGTTAGATTTTTTAATTGACGTCCCTTTTCATGTTGAGAGGCTCATGCTGCCAGCGGAATCTCCTCGAGCATATAGCTTTGCAGTCCCGTCGAGGATAGTGCTATGGCAGCATGTGGGTGATTTTAGGCAACTCGGCAGTATTAGATAAGAAAAGTGGCCAGTACGTACCGGGGTTCGAACTCGAGACTCTGAGCTGGTATGCCCAACCGCTAGTCACTAAGCCACCGCCTCCCCAACATGGATTGAATCATGACCTTAAAGCTTTTATTTTAGTATCTTATCATGGTACTATTAGGATGAATCACCATATTGTTTGACTTCATCGACATTAAACTTAGTAATCCGTCTGTGGGTAAGGAGAAGTTAGACGCGACGTAAAAGTTCAAACAAATTATTGAAGATCCCTTTCCTAGGAAGATGGTGAGGCAAACAATAATTAAAATATTTAAAGGTCCTGTGCCTTGTGATACACCACACGTGATATCCTCCCAGTCAGAAAATACATCATTGTAACGTACCCTATGTTTGCGTCCTGTAAGGAAGTTCCCAATGAAGGGGAGGAGGGAGGGGCGGCAACCAGGGAGGAATAGTTCGCGGATGGCGACGGTATGGTCTACGTAATCAAATGCCTTTTAAAAATATATTAAAACTAATTGAGCAATGTGCTTGGGCTTCTCTAGTCTTTTTAAAATTATATCTAGTATTTTAATTAAATAGTGGCTGGTGGAACTTCCTTTTAGGTTGCCATACTGTAGAGCAGTGGTTCTCAAACTTTTCAAACTTACGGAACCCTTTCACACTTCCTGGCATTCGGAGGTACCCCCATACGACCCCCTCACCTAATATAGATTGTCATAATGGGCGATATATTATTTAGTGTTGTTCATTTGTCTTCTATGTCAGCGGCTGAGTCTGTGTGGCGCGCGAGTCCCTTATGTCTCCCCCCACAACTGTCTGTCATCCCCCGTCCTTCCACGATAACTTCTTTATTACATTCTTTATTACATCTTGGGAAGCCCACTACTGTTTATTTCCGCCTTTTAGACAGGAGGGGATGTTGCTTTGACAGGGTATAAGAAGCTGGGCTTGATGTTTCATTCCTTGTGGCATGACGAGATTATTGTTTGTATAATATGTCACTTGGCATCTGTCAAGTGGACAGCGGCTCCGACCAGGGGGTGTGTAACGGTCGCTTAGGCCGGCAGACACGCTTAGAGGCTCGAGCTTAGTAGACGTGCGAAGGGGGAGTGGAGAGATTTCTTTATTTCATCTGTGGTTTATTTGCTCTCTCCAGTGGCTCGCCTTTCTCTCGAGTTATAAGGTTGTTAGGTATTGTAGGAGGAGGTGCTGACATGAGAGGAATGGTTAGGGATCTCAATTAACGTACAATTACATCTGCCTTGGTTTGCTTTGAGTTCTAGCTACATTCCTTTCGCACTCCTAATATCCCCATAAGGATATTCTATGAGCTAGGGACTTAGTAGACTCCTCGTTTAGTGTCTCCGAGGAAGTATTGTCTCGTTTTGTGGTAAGAGAACTCAGGGTTCTGCCTCCCCCCCCCCGGTGTGACTTAGGGGAGAGGACTTTTGTATGCTATTGTGAGAGCATTGTAGATGCTGGTACTATTATTATTGTTCGTATTATGATACTATTGTAACATGCTACTCTGAGGAGGCAGTTTACCTCAGAGAGGATTATCATTTGTGTATTAGAGTTCAGTGAGAGTACATTCTTTTCTCCCTCCTCTCCACGATTCAAATTGGGACGTGGTTAGGTCGTCTGGGGAGACTTAAGAGCTCTCATTGAATTCAGGGAGTTTATATTCCTGGGCTGGACAGTGGGTGGATGCCTACGCTAAGGGTGGAATGTCCCCCAGGGGTATAACCCCGCCCTAGGTTACTCACATGTGTTAGGGACGGTAATCTCGAGAACGTACGTACTTATCCTTCCCAGCTAGCATATCTGAGCTTGGGTGTGTTAACTGTTGCGCAACGGCCAGTAGTGGACGTGCGTGTATGTGTGTATTTTCTCCGTGTAATGACGGAGTGGCGACCTCTGTGTGAAGCCTAGTAGTTAGGCTTTGTGGCCCTGAACACCTTGAGGGGGTGTTATCTTGGTGTTTCACCGAAGGGTGAGGG
>JAPQNM010002433.1:77500-80000 GCA_029783475.1 Metacarcinus magister | reverse complement strand
GGGCACGAGAGCAAGTAATGTCGTTACGCACATATGCGCAACAGCCAGCTTTGGATTGAAAATGAGGATAGAGAAAGTAGGAGGGAACAGAGAAGGGGCTGCTGTCAGTAGTCACAGACAACTGTGTTTCAGTTAGGAAGAGAAGATGAGGTTTAGTGGAGGAGAGATGGTGTTCCACAGATTGGAAATTAGATCTAAGGCCACGAATGTTGCAGAAATCGAGAGTAAAAGTATTAGAGGAAGTGTCAAGACACCCGAGGTCGTCAGCAGAGGGGCAGTCCGACCTGGGGACATTTATGGTCCCCTACCCAGATGGGGACTCCGAGGCTGGGTGTGGTGAAGCCATTTTTAAATTTTGATTTGAAGAAAGTGTAAAAGTGTAAGGTGTAGTAATGTTATGTAGGTAGTAGAAGAAGTTGTCTTTAAAGGGCAGGCTGCAGCTGCTCTCTTGTGTAAATGAGACACTAAGGGAACCGGGAAGAGAGGACACGGAGAATCACTCTGTCAAATGTTTACGTTCTCTCTTGAATATGTTGAGAACGTGCGAGGCTAATCGCTGCTACAGCCTCAGATGCATTTAACGTTGTAAGTCCCGTCTGAGGACAGTATGGCAGCAATTTGGGTAGTCTTTGGCCACTCGGCGGTGATATCAAAGAATGAAAAGTGGTCAGGGAATATCGGGGATTCGATCCTGGGAACCTAGGCTCGCTCACCCGAGCGCTAGACCACTGTACCACCGCCTCCCCATCTAGGTAAGTCCCAGCTGGAATGGGTGGGGAGGCTTTCTTTGCAAACACTGATGACGTGAGTGCCCCGGGATTGGTTGCTTTGTTTTGTAAACAGTGTTATCATTGGCTGGCGATGATTTCAAGCTTTGTGCCGTCACTCGTGACATATCGGACTACAATGTGCTTACAAACGTTTTGTGAATGTTCAGAAGAGCGTGGTTGTAAGCGGGTTGCAAATGTTTGGGTTGTAAGATGCAGAGATTGTAGCTAAAATCTCCGACTGTGGATCCCCGCAGACTCTGGTGATGCATTTCTGCACCTCCTCAGTACCAGTCCTCCCTCCCCAGCTCACCGTTGGCTCCCACCTCTTCCATGTAATGCCGTCTACTCGGCTACTTGACATCACCTTGGATAACCAATTTAATTGAAAGCAACGTTTAACTAATATCACCAGACCAGCTTCCTATAAGATTTACATGTTACAAAGGTTCAGGTACCTAGGGACACCGGCTGCTGAGCTAAAGGGAGTATAGGCTTCCTTCATACTCCCAAAACTCATGTATACTTCCCCAGCCTGGTTCTCATCTCTGGACCTCACACAACAACTCAAGCTTGAGAAAGTTCAGAAACGAGCATATAAGGTCATCCTGGGACCTCCTTTCGGTGACTATGCAAGTGCTCTCTTCACTCTAAATCTGCCGAAGCAGTCTGTCAGACATGAAAAGGCCATTAAAAAATCTGAGAAGGCCTCTTACTGCACCCACGACACCATCTTCTGCGCCTGATGCCACTTCCCCCGTTCGTACAACATATTATTTTTTATCAAAGCGCCAAGTACCGACCGCTTTATGAAGAGCGCGATATCTTCCATTGTATGCATCTTAAACTATGTCTAGATTTTGTTATATTCTAGACAATTGATTCCTTTCCTATATATATTTTCAGTCTATGACTGCCCTGTTAATAAACCATTTATTATTATTATTATGTGTGTGTGTGTGTGTGTGTGTGTGTGTAGGTATTTATGTGTGTAATAATAATAATAATAATAATAATAATAATTTATTATTATTATTATTATTATTATTACACACATAAATACCTACACACACACACACACACACACATACACACACACACACACACACACACACACACACACACACACACACACACACATATACAGACACACACAACACATACACACATACACACACAACACATATACACATACACACACATGATTCACTGGTTTCTGTAATTTATTTTACTGTCTGATTCGCAGTCTTACCGACATTTCCTGGTTCCAACTTCGATTTCCGTCCGCCGCCCTGTCACAATCATCGCGGGCTTATCATCATTCGGGTGCGTGAGGGTGTTTCATAAGTGCTATTGCTCTGTCACTGTTTATTTTTATTTTTCTGTATTGCGTGAATCTGCTGTACTCCGTTTATTGGGGTGTTACTTTCATGTATGAAACGGTTTTGTATGTTCGAACAAAATAATAAAAAGTTTGTGAATAAGTGAAGCTGGTTTAGCGTGGATGCATATATTCCACCACTGATTTTTTCATTGATTTTGTGATGGAGCCTGACAGACGTGATAGCTGAGTGCAAATGAATATTCAAATTGCTGATTTTTATTTGACTTTATCTAAAGGGTCATATAATTCCAATGGTTTGGTTTTTATTATTGAATTAGATCACAATGGACGAGGAACTATCTGAATGGTAATCTGTCATGCGCAGCTTATATTATTTTATTGTAAGTGT
>JAPQNM010002433.1:52500-60000 GCA_029783475.1 Metacarcinus magister | reverse complement strand
CATCTTCCAGAGGTGCCTTTCATCTCAGCAATGGCCAACTCAGTGGAAAGTAGCGAGAGTCTGCGCCATCCATAAAAAAAAGAGCAGAGAAGACCCTCAAAACTACCGCCCCATCTCCCTCCTCTCCGTGGTTTGGAAAATCTGCAGCAGATCTCCTTCTGCACTCGGCAGCCTAGAACCGCTTCCTTGACCGTGGCAAAGACCCCTTTGTTGTCGCCCTTGACATCGCTGTTGCCTTTGATAGGGTGTGGCATCAAGGCATCACCACCAAGCTGAAAAGTCTGGGGATCTGTGGCGACCTTTTACACCTACTCCAACACTCTGCATGTGGTGGTCAATGTCCATCAAAGTCAGCGTTCCCCAAGGAAGTGTACTCGGACCATTACTATAGAACGTATACTTTAATGACCTCATCCATCTGGTCCCTGAAGCAACAGCGTATGCAAACGACTGTACTCTCACATATACCAGTGAGAGGAGTGAGTTCCACAACACTGTCGTCCGCATCAACCAGACGCTGCAGAGCATAGCTTCCTGGGGCAAGAGATGGCAAGTTACCTTCGCTGCAGAGAAAACCCAATCCACGCTCATCTCTCGAAGACAAGATGCCGTCAACCAGAACCAAATCATCATTCACCTTGAACGCAGGAAAATTCACCTCCAGGAGTCAGTCAACATCCTTAGGGTTGAGTTTGACACTGGCCTTACATTTACCAACCACGTCAGAAAGGTTGCCAAGAATGCTGCCTGGAAGCTGAACTGTGTTCGACGTATCGCTCATCTTCTGGACGCTCAGGGCGTGGGTACACTCTACAAATCCCAAGTCTGCTCCCTGATGCAAAACTCGCCCCAAGCATGGTCTTCCTGCCCCTGATCGTACCTCGGTCTCCTGGACCGGGTTCAAGCCAGAGTCGTGCGGCTGGCCCGGCTGAAAGCTACTGAAGGTGCCACACGGAACTTCCAACCTCTCCAGCTGCTGCGTGACGTGGCAGACATGTGCGTCATGTACAAGGTGCACAGGACGAAGCTCCCACAACTAGCAGGGCTGCGTCCCAACACAGCGGCAGTGCCATCGCACTCAACCCGCGCGTCCCACAACGCTAACCACTAAGTGAATGTTCCCTACGCAAGGACGGAACCTTACCTACGCTCCTTCACAATGCGCCACAGCCGACTGTGGAACACCTTGGAGCACCAAACTTATCTGCACCTCACCACTACGCTGCAGGTCTTCAAATCGAATATTAATGTTTGGCTGCAAGTTGAACCTTTGTAAATAGATTCTCCAAATAGTGTACTGGTTTATATATATTTCATTATAATAAATAGCTATAGATAGTCCTTGGAGTCCCAACCAGGACTATAGCATATTACTGTCAACAATGTATCAAGTTTAAATAAATAAATAAAAAGAGAGAGAGAGAGAGAGAGAGAGAGAGAGAGAGAGAGAGAGAGAGAGAGAGAGAGAGAGAGAGAGAGAGAGCAAAGCAAGGCACCATGACACCTGCAAGAGGATGACCGCTGCCTGCACCTGGGCAATAAACCAACAGAGAGAGGACCTGAAGAGGAAACTATGTGGCCCAGGAGTTGGCAACAAGACTTGGTGGAGCCTTGTCAAGGAGCGGCAGGAGACGAGTCATCATGATGCCATCCCATCTTTCTGCCGTCCCGGCGGAACATCTGCTACTAGCAGCGGAGACAAGGTTTCACTTTTCGCCGAGCTGCCCAAAAAATGAAGGTCGACGATCCGGGATGACTTCTACCTCAGCTAGAGTTAGAAACCCACCGCACTGCCACTACTGTGTTTGTGACAACAGAGCAGATTGAGCGACTACTCAGTGCGGTGGTTGTGACTAAGGCAACCGGTCCCGACGACGTCAGCCCGCGGCTCCTCAAACGGTGCGCCAAGGAGCTGTCAGGTCGTCTCTCCACTGTCTGCACAGTCTGCCTGAGGGAAAACAAGTAGCCATCACAATGGAAGGAAGCGCGAGTGGTCCCAGTCCTCAAGAAGAACTCGAGGTCTGAGCCGAGCAACTACAGACCCGTCTCCTTGCTCTCTGTGGTGGGCAAGGTGCTGGAGAACCATCTCCTCTCAGCCAGACAGTTTGGCTTCAGGACCGGCTGCTCTACCTCAGACCTCCTTTTCCTCTTCTCCAAAGACTGGTAGGACGCCCTAGACGAGGACCTGGACACCCTGGTGGTTGACCTGGATAGTGCTGGAGCCTTTGACATGGTCTGGCACGCTGGACTTGTCGAGAAGCTTCGCGCCAAGGGCATCCAGGGTGACTTTCTAGTGCTGCTCCAAGATTACCTCCAGGGAAGGACTCTTCAGGTGGTGATAAATGGGCAATCATCGAGGTCTTCCCCCATTCAAGCCTCGTTCCAAAGGGTTCAGTGTTGGGCCCCATCCAGTGGAACATCTACATTAACGACCTTCTCTGGCAGCTATCAACAGTGGCAGCATATGCTGATGACTGCACATTCTCCCGTTCCTACTGTCGCCTGGACAGCTAGCAAACTCTTAGTGAGCTGAACAGGCAGCTCAGACTGGTGGAGGAGTGGGGAAGGGTGTGGCAGATCAACTTTGCTCTGGAGAAGACGCAGGTGATGGTCATCTCACGGTCCCCTGCTGCCTCTCAAGCTGTCTCAGGACTGGTGTCCTTTTGGTGCAAGTGTCTGCTACTCGAGGAACACATTAAGGTCCTGGGAGTGGCCGTGGACCATTGCCTGCCTTTTGACTACAATGTTGCCGTCGTCGCTCGACAGACTTCCAAGCGTGTCTCTGCTCTCCGTAGTATGGCAGTAAACCTTGACTCCCATTGCATCCTCACCCTGTACAAGGCATAGATACGGCCGTGTATGAATTACGATGCCCTGATATGGATGTCGAGTGCCACCACCCACGTGCCAAATAATTGTATTTAATTTTCTTTTTCTGTACCAACATTCGTTGACTAAAGTTATGTATGGTAAATATTTCTCAATACATGAGACATTGAAGTATTTAACTTCTGAATAGGCATTTCAAACAATAAAAGTGTTTTCTAATACTGCAAATAGACTCCTCATGGGGTCCTGACAAGACAGACATCCCCGGGTGTTGATGTTGACTCGAACTCCAATATAGGGTGTAGCAGCGTCAGTGTTTAGAAATTTACGAATTGTGTTCGTGTTGACATATTTTGCACACAAGAACTTTCCTTATTTTTTCACAAATATCAGACTAGCATAGGAATGTTTTAAATTGGTAAGTAGTTCATTTGACGATAATAATTACATATTGGGTTCCCGATAGACACACCGAAGCAGACTAAAAAGGAGTATTGGAATTCTTTCCATAATTATAGTATTTCCCAAAGTATAGGGCCGTGATTACATTTTAACATAACGAATTGAGTATAGACCCTAGAAGATAGAGAGAGAGAGAGAGAAAGAGAGAGAGAGAGAGAGAGAGAGAGAGAGAGAGAGAGAGAGAGAGAGAGAGAGAGAGAGAGAGAGAGAGAGAGAGAGAGAGAGAGAGAGAGAGAGAGAGAGAGAGAGAGAGAGAGAGAGTGAGAGAGAGAGAGAGAGAGAGAGAGAGAGAGAGAGAGAGAGAGAGAGAGAGAGAGAGAGAGAGAGAGAGAGCGAGAGAGAGAGAGAGAGAGAGAGAGAGAGAGAGAGAGAGAGAGAGAGAGAGAGAGAGAGAGAGAGAGAGAGAGAGAGAGAGAGAGAGAGAGAGAGAGAGAGAGAGAGAGAGAGAGCGAGCGAGGGATGGAGAGAGAGAGAGAGAGAGAGAGAGAGAGAGAGAGAGAGAGAGAGAGAGAGAGAGAGAGAGAGAGAGAGAGAGAGAGAGAGAGCGAGAGAGCGAGAGCGAGAGAGAGAGAGAGAGAGAGAGAGAGAGAGAGAGAGAGAGAGAGAGAGAGAGAGAGAGAGAGAGAGAGAGAGAGAGAGAGAGAGAGAGAGACTTCCAAAAGCCCCCAAGCGTTCTAAGGGAATTCATACATTTGCCTAAGTTTATAAAGTTTCTATTTTTTAAAGAGCGACCGCGAGTAGGTGGGTTTCAAAGGAGTGATGTGACATTTTGGTGGTTGTGAGGAAAAGTCTTGTTTTTTTCCGTTGCCTTTTCCCAACACGATCCACTTAACGTCTATTCGTGACGCAGACGATAAGATTATAAGTAAAAGAAAACGCCGGTGCACGTCTGATATAATCAACCTTGAAATCCATTAAACATATACAATTGACATTTTTTTCCTCCATCATCCGATGTGTTTCCAAAATATAGATAAAAGTCCATAATCAGAATTTCTTTTATAATGCAGCCAAGGATAACAGAAAACGTAGAGATTCCATTGTATCCATTTTATAGGAGGACTGCGTAGTAGTATTTTTTTTCTCTTGCGATATATGTTTTCTTCTGAAAGTGATTTAATAAAGTTTGTGTCAGTCTCAGCACCGCGAAGTTTATGTTATGTTACTCCTTTTACGTCAGTGAGCTCATCCTTGCCTTCAACAGTCCTTCGGCACTTGATTTTGCGACGCAAGGCCCCCAACATGAGAATCATTTTTGCTAATTTCAGTTCCTACAAAGCCAAAATAATCTATCCTCTGGACACGAGAGTGACGTATGAATGGGCTGGAGGAGAGGAAGCTGAGTATAGGTGGAAAAGGGCGCGAGTGGATGTAAGGAAAAAAAGGGACAAGGACATAGACACTGTATAGTGTAGAAGGGAGGAGCGTGAAGCTTACAAAGCCTTGAGGGCAGTGATATGAGGGGGAAACGAGATCGGTAACACTCCTCCCTTTCTTCCTTTTCTCGTCTTATTTTCCTTGTCTTTTTCACCCCCTCATCCTCGCTGTAATTCAAGAAGCTGTTGTCTAATCCTGCCGCCCATGCTGACACTAATTGCCTAGATGTGATTCTCCTCCATGAAGGTTTATCCACTTCATTCCACACCTTGCTGCCTCCACGCACCACCTCTACTCCACCCTTTCCTCCTCATACGGGTAGAGTCATCACCACCACCCACGGTCTACCCACATTCGTCAGCTGCCTTCCTCCATTTACCATTTTCCAAGCACGACGGTCTTAGCTTTTACCATCACTCACCCTCCTCCCCTTGCCTTTCCTCCCACAGCGTCCTCCATCAGACATTCACTCCCTCTCTCCCTCCCATCACACAGAAACTCTCCGCCATCACCTCCAAACGTTGCCAAATATTACACATCCATCAGCGCCCAACCATCCACCCAGGCAGCCCCCACCCCACTGCAGGACACACTCACGTAATGATAATGCACTTTGCTTTTGGTCTTGTCAAACAGAGGGGGAACGTTCGTTTAGTCAAAATATGGTAATGATGCAAGAAACACACCATCAGGCCACCAGCATCAAGAACGTCATTAAGCTGTGCAAACCCAAGGTGAGGCGTGGGAGGAGAGACCCGAGAGACCTTTCTTCATCAAACTTTCCTCCTCCCTTTCTTCTCCTCCTCCTCCTCCTCCTCCTCCTCAGCCTCCTCCTCCTCCTCCTCCTCCTCCTCCTCCTCCTCCTCCTCCTCCTCCTCCTCCTCCTCCTCCTCCTCCTCCTCCTCCTCCTCCTCCTCCTCTTCTTCCTTTCCATCCTCTTCCTCCTACCTTCCCCTCGGAAACCTGGTCAACAGGGACGTTTTAGCGCAACGAAAACATCATAGATTAATAATTCGCCTCCATAACCTAATGAGTTTGGCCATGAATCCACAACGTTGCATTCTGCAGTCTTGCCCCGCGCGAGCTTTGAGAATATAAACAGGTGATAATTAAATTCTAGGACCCAGGAAACAGGGGTCTTTGACAGTTCTTGGTGGGCGTCTCGTGTGCTTCCCCCTGGATTATGAATTCTTTTTTCCGGGCAGTTGGTGCAAGCGAGTTAATTACAGCGAAAGCAGCTGCAAAGAAGTAATTGGCAGCAAACCAAGGGAAATTGAATTCACATAACAACAAGTTTCACCTCAGTTAGGATAGAGCTAGAAAAGGAGTATCGATAGAGAGAGAGAGAGAGAGAGAGAGAGAGAGAGAGAGAGAGAGAGAGAGAGAGAGAGAGAGAGAGAGAGAGAGAGAGAGAGAGAGAGAGAAAGAGAGAGAGAGAGAGAGAGAGAGAGAGAGAGAGAGAGAGAGAGAGAGAGAGAGAGTGTGTGTGTGTGTGTGTGTTATAGGTACCTCAGGGTGACTGTCGGTGGTCGGGAGTCTGAGATGCAGCCCATCAAAGCAGGTGTTCCTCAGGGGAGCTGTCTCGGCCCTCTGCTTCGAAATATATATATCAATGATATGCTGCACCTCATCCCCAGTGCGAGAGCATACGCCGATGACATCACCCTGACGCAGAGCTACAACCCACAGGAGGAGCCTGCCACTGCGTCTCAGCTTGACGAAAGGCTGAGCCGCATCATCGCCTGGGGCAACATGTGGCAGGTGAAATTTGCCCCCCATAAAACTCAGCTGCTCCTCGTCTCCAGAACAACCCCAACCCTGCGCCTTAATTTTAACGTGGCACCACTGGCGCCACAGGACGAGATGGAGGTGTTTGGGGTCACCTATGATCGTGGGTTGACCTTTAAAACCCACATCGAACGTCTCGCTAGGGAGGCGTCTGGAAAGCTGGCTTTTCTAAGGAGAATGTCAATGTTCCTGGATGCAAAAGGGCTGGAGACACTCTACAAAGCACAGGTACGCTCATCCCTTGAGTTCTCGTGCTTTGCATGGGGTGGAGCGGCCAAAAAACACCTATCCCTCATAGACAGAGTGCAGGATCATGATGCGAGGCTCATCAAAGATCGTGGCATCGATCAAGAGCCACACCTGCACACCCTCCAACACCGCCGTGATGTGGCAGGACTCACAGTGGTGTTTAAGGTGCAGGTAGTAAGTGTGAGTCACTTACTGGACCTGAAGCAGCCTCAACGATGACAATGACTGGTTACAGAGGCAGGGGTAATTATTAAATTATTACTTATACATGTATATTTATTAATAACAGAATGAGGTTTTTAGATAGAAAAGCAATAGCATTGCTTTCTTTAGCCTGTAAGTTTGCAAATATCTATGTAATGTAGATGCTAACTTTTCTGTATGTGCTACTTTGTTTAAATAAAAAAAATTAAAAAAAAGAGAGCGAGAGAGAGAGAGAGAGAGAGAGAGAGAGAGAGAGAGAGAGAGGAGAGAGAGAGAGAGAGAGAGAGAGAGAGAGAGAGAGAGGAGAGAGAGAGAGAGAGAGAGAGAGAGAGAGAGAGAGAGAGAGAGAGAGAGAGAGAGAGAGAGAGAGAGAGAGAGAGAGAGAGAGAGAGAGAGAGGAGAGAGAGAGAGAGAGAGAGAGAGAGAGAGAGAGAGAGAGAGGAGAGAGAGAGAGAGAGAGAGAGAGAGAGAGAGAGAGAGAGAGGAGAGAGAGAGAGAGAGAGAGAGAGAGAGAGAGAGAGAGAGAGGAGAGAGAGAGAGAGAGAGAGAGAGGAGAGAGAGAGAGAGAGAGAGAGAGAGAGAGAGAGAGAG
>JAPQNM010002433.1:42500-47500 GCA_029783475.1 Metacarcinus magister | reverse complement strand
AAAACCATAATATTTTTCAATTAAGGTTTATTACAAAATATACAGTGAAAAAATAACTCTTTAGCTTTGGAATGATGCCTAGTATACTTAATTTGTACTTTATCTTAATACTGTTACTAATTTTATTGTGAACTAGACTAAAAGTGACTAAATTTTAAGATGTGCTTAGAAAAAAAATTCGCCAAAAAAAAGTACTGCAGCTGGAGACTTCTCCTGTTGTACAATGGTCCTGAGATAGTTGAACCCTCGCCTGAGTCAGGTACAGCCTCTACTGCCACTGGGAGCTGTATGGGAGACACGTGAAAAATGGCTATATTTTTTGTTAAATTTTTCATTTCATTTGTTTTTTATACTTTTTCCAAAGCTGATAGTCATTTATTTCAACACAAAATGAAGACACACAATAAAAAATTAACTTACCTTTTATAGGCAGTCACCACAGGTGGGGTACAGGTGCCGAGGGCACTTTGGTTTGGCACACCTGTTGCAGCGGTGCCGGGTCTTCCTGTCTGACTTGCTAGGGCAGTCAGAACAGCGTACCAAGGGTGACTTGCTCTCAGCAAATGACGTCCCTGGCGACCCGGCAGCGCTGCCCAGTGATGGAAGGTCACACACGGTTGTTATCAAGGTGTGAAGTTGGCGGGACAAGACTGGTGATGACAGGCGTGACTGAGCCCAGGGAGTGATGAGTGCCCTCCCCACATTCATCATGAATGCCCTCCTCTTCGGTATGCTGATGCCTGTCCTTGCACGGTTCTCGTAGCTGATGATGAAGGCATTGATGCTCGCTGCATTGAGGATGCCATACCACACACAGAGGGGCCAACGTCGTGTCTTCCTAGAGCATGAACTCGTTGCACACATTTGGTCGAATGTGTCGACCCCTCCTTTTGTGGCATTGTAAAATTCTATGATGTCTGGCTTGCCACTTGGTGCAATGATAGGCTGGGTGTGCTGGGATGACATGAGCAGCACCATTTTCTTCTTTGTGCGGGATGTCTGTGCCACGTACGACACAAGCGTCATCTCTTTGGTGAAGAGGAAAGCACTCGAACCGTGCAGTCGTGTTTCCTTTGCCTTCATCTCCTGTGGAATTTCAGCCTTGTTGGCTCGAACTGTGCCAACAAGGGTCATTCCACAGTTGTTCATGAGGTCGGAGATGAGAGGCACTGATGTGAACCAGTTGTCCATGGTCACATTTCTGTTTGTTCCGTGGTATGGCCTGGTGAGTTCCTTGATGAAGTAATGCCTGAGGTTGACCCCATCCCGTGGCCTTGTCCCCTGCTTGCCAAGGTAAGGTATGGCACCAAGCATATACATGGTCCCAGAGTCGCAGATCAGGACAAGCTTGATGCCATATTTGGCAGGTTTGTTGGGAATATACATCCGGAAGGAGCACTTCCCTCTAAACCCCAACAGTCACAGTCACCATAAAGTCGGGTGAATTTCTCCCAAAATCACAAACTTTCCCCCGTGATGGAAAATTCCAAGCCCCGAGCAAAAGCGCACCGCCACCCTTCAAGACGTCACACAAAGCGCTGAAGGTACTGAGGAGCGGAGCGTGCTCCCGCGTTATCATGGGTATGAATCACGTGACCACGCCATGCGCCCGGGTGCGGATCTCCCGACGATGTGGTTCTAGGGTTAAATACACTTGGTCTATCCTTTACTAAATATCTAAACTAGCAATTTCATATATCTACTGTTGCTAAATTAGCTTCCAAGAAGTCAGGTGTCCTATGGCGTCCGCGTCAATTTTTCTCTCGCTCCCAGCTGCTTGCACTGTACAGGGCCCTTATCCGGGCATGTCTGGGGGTTCAACTCACTCAGTTTTACTAAACAGGGTGGGGTCTAAAGTCTTTCGTCTTATCAACTCTCCTCCTCGAACTGACTAACTTTCTTCTTCAAGTTGCCGACGCAATGCTGCATCTTTATCTCTTTTCTACCGCTATTTTCATTCTGAATGCTCTTCTGAACTTGCTAACTGCATGCCTCTACCCCTCCGCGGCCTCGCTGCACAAGACTCTCTGTTTCTTTTCAGACCTATTCTGTCCATCTTTCTAATGCAAGAGTTAACCAGTATCTTCACTCTTTCATCCCTTACACTAATAAACTCTGGAACTTTCTTCCTTTGTCTGTTTTTCCACCTGCCTATGACTTGACTTGAGGAGTGTCAAGACACCTTTCATACTAAACTGGACCTCCACCTCAGCATCTATTTCTCATACTGTTCTCAATATAGGGTCTGGAGACGAACGGAATATTTTTACGGATTTTTGTTGTCCCTTAGCAAGTACCCTTTTTGATGTAAAACACATAAATGCAAACATCATACACACACGATAACATATATACAAGCACAAACACACAGACACACATACTCCAGGAGAGGTACTTACGGGGATGTAGGCAGTGCTGCAGACTGAGTGATTCACCGTGTCCTCTCTTCCCGGTTCCCTTAGTGTCTCATTTACACAAGAGAGCAGCTGCAGCCTGCCCTTTAAAGACAACTTCTTCTACTACCTACATAACATTACTACAACTTACACTTTTACAATCTCTTCAAATCAAAATTTAAAAATGGCTTCACCACACCCAGCCTCGGAATCCCCATCTGGGGAGGGGACCACAAATGTCCCCAGGTCGGACTGCCCCTCTGCTGACGACCTCGAGTGTCTTGACACTTCCTCTAATACTTTTACTCTCGATTTCTGCAACATTCGTGGCCTTAGATCTAATTTCCAATCTGTGGAACACCATCTCTCCTCCACTAAACCTCATCTTCTCTTCCTAAATGAAACACAGTTGTCTGTGACTACTGACAGTAGCCCCTTCTCTGTTTCCTCCTACTTTCTCTATCCTCATTTTCAATCCAAAGCTGGCTGTTGCGCATATGTGCGTAACGACATTACTTGCTCTCGTGCCCACAATCTTGAATCTTCACAATTTTCTACCATCTGGCTAAGACTTCAATGTCACTCTCTAACTAAATTCATCTGTGCTGTATATCTCTCACCTAATTCCTCTGACCATGTAATTCTTTGACTATTTGACTTCCAAAGTGGAGCACATCCTATCTCACTTTCCTTATGCTGAGATATCCATTTTAGGGGATTTCAATGTTCACCACCAGCTTTGGCTTTCATCTTCTTTCACTGACCAACCTGGTGAACAAACCTTCAACTTTACTATCCTTCATGACCTAGAGCAGCTAGTGCACTTCCCTACCGCCTTGGAGACACGCCCAACATTCTTGATCTTTTCCTAACTTCCAACCCTTCAACTTACTCTGTTAAACTTTCCTCTCCGTTGGGCTCCTCCGATCATAATCTTATTTCCGTTACCTGTCCTATCACTTCAGTGCAGCCTCAGGACCCGCCTAAGCAGAGGTGCTTCTGGCATTTCAACTCTGCTAAATGGGAGGACCTGAGGCAGTACTATTCTCATTTTCCTTGGGATGAGTATTGCTACCATGTCAGAGATCCTTCTCTGTGTGCCGAGCGCATAACAGAGGCATGGAGCTATACATTCCTCATACTTTCTCTAATACTAAAGCTAAAAAGCCCTGGTTTAACTCTGCTTGTTCTCGTGCTGTCAATGATAGAGAGGCGGCTCACAAACGGTGCTGTAGCCATCCATCTGCTGAAACTCATGCCCTATATATTTCTGCCCGTAATCATGCCAAATCTATTCTCCAACTTACTAAAAACTCTTTCATCAATAGAAAATGTCAAAGTCTTTCCAACTCTAACTCTTTTCGTGATTTCTGGCATCTAGCCAATAATATCTCTAAGAATTTTACTTCTTCATCTTTCACTCCTTTACTTCAACCAGATGGCCCCACAGCTGTCTCTTCTTTCTCTAATGCTGAACTCTTCGCTCAAACCTTTGCTACCAACTCTACTTTGGATGATACTGGGCATATTCCTCCTACTCCTCCACCCTCTGACTACTTCATTCCTGAAATTAGAATTCTTTATTATGACGTTTTCCAGGCCCTCTCTGGCCTTGATTCTCGGAAGGCTTACGGTCCGGATGGAGTCTCTCCTGTTGTTCTCAAAAACTGTGCTTCCGAACTCGCTCACTGCCTGGTCAAACTCTTTCGTCTGTGTCTGTCTACTTCTACCTATCCTTCTTGCTGGAAGTTTGCTCACATTCAACCTGTCCCTAAATAGGGTGACCGCTCCAATCCTTCTAACTACCGCCCTATAGCTTTGATTTCCTGCCTTTCTAAAGCCTTTGAATCTGTCCTTAACAAGAAAATAATGAGGCATCTATCAGCTCACAACCTTCTCTCTGATTGCCAGTATGGTTTCCGTAAAGGCCGATCTACTGGTGATCTTCTTGCTTTCCTAACTGAATCTTGGTCATCCTCTTTTAGGGACTTCGGTGAAACCTTTGCTGTCGGCCTTGACATATCGAAAGCCTTCGATAGAGTCTGGCATAAATCTTTAGTTTCTAAACTACCCTCCTACGGATTCTATCCTTCTCTCTGTACCTTCATCTCTAGTTTCTTTTCCGACCGGTCTATTGCTGCTGTAGTGGACGGTCATTGTTCTTCTCCTAAAACTATCAACAGTGGTGTTCCTCAGGGTTCTGTACTATCACCCACTCTCTTTCTATTATTCATCAATGATCTCCTAAATCTGACTCAATGCCCTATCCAGTCCTATGCTGATGACACCACCTTACATTTTTCAACGTCGTACAACAGACGCTCAACCCAACAAGAATTAAATGACTCAAGGCGAGATGCTATAGGACGCTTAACTTCTGATCTTTCACTTGTTTCTGATTGGGGCAGAGCAAACCTAGTTTTGTTCAATGCCTCAAAAACTCAATTTCTACAACTATCTACTCGACATAACCTTCCAGATAACTATCCCCTCTTCTTCAATGACACTCAACTTCCCCTCTCCTCCACATTAAACACACTCGGTCTATCCTTTGCTAAAAAATCTAAACTGGCAATTTCATATCTCTACTCTTGCTAAATCAGC
>JAPQNM010002433.1:27500-35000 GCA_029783475.1 Metacarcinus magister | reverse complement strand
GACACCTTGACCTACCTCCTACCTCCCTTTCTACCTCCTACCTCCCTTTTTATCTCCTACCTCTCTTTCTACCTCCTACCTCCTACCTCCTACCTCCTACCTCCTACCTCCTACCTCCCTTTCTACCTCCTACCTCCTTTTCTACCTCTTACCTCCTACCTCCCTTTCTACCTCCTACCTACCTCCTACCTCCCTTTCTACCTCCTACCAACAAGCAAATTTTGAATGGCCTACTAGAGATCAACAGCCAATTTCCGAGCTCACAACAGCAAGACATTTCAGTATCTTTTTCCATATGGAAAATGAGACTACACAAGCCGCGACTTCGAGCTAACCCGACTTTGGCAGACTACTTTAACCATCTGATGAGATTGGACTGTGCACATAGTTTTGTGACCCACCATTCATTCACATTTGTTTGAACATATATGCTGCGGAGGCATGAATTTTAAACACAGGACATGTGTTTGCTAAGCGGTGTGCCCAAGATCTGTCTGTGGCAGAACTGAAAAGATCCCTCTTAGAGGGGGATGAGAAGGTCCTAAATAAGCTACTCTACTTTGCAGATCCCATTCCAGCAACAACACTAAATTTGAGGTACATGACTAATCAGGCAGTATCCTTCGCTCGATGGCTCAGATTGTCTTCGGATGACAAGGCAATGTTTAACTACTTTCAAACATTCTCGGCTGCCGACATCGATTGGGATGATCTCCACAGGCCTGGATCCAAGACGTACATGTTAAAGTCAGTTGTGAAAGACATGGAAGGACTTTCTTTCCTGAGCGAGCAGTTTGGATATGCTGGGTGAGTTTTTTTTTATTTCATGGTCACCAAGCACGTCTATATACTTAATTATTTATTAAAAACATATTGTTACTATGTAAATTTTAAAGTTATTTGTGAAAACCTGCACATATAAATAATTTCCTGCCACACGAGACACACCCCTTTCTACATCCTACCTACCTCCTACCTACCTCCTACCTCCCTTTCTACCTCCTACCTCCCTGTCTACCTCCTACCTCCCATTCTAACTCCTACCTCTTACCTCCCTTTCTACCTACTACCTCCCTCTTTACCTCCTACCTCCCTTTCTACCTCCTACCTCCCTTTCTACCTCCTACCTCCCTTTCTACCTCCTACCTACCTCCTATCTACCTTTCTACCTTCTACCTCCCTTTCTTCCTCGTACCTCCCTTTCTACCTCCTACCTCCCTTTCTACCTCCTACGTCCCTTTCTACCATCTACCTACCTCCTACCTCTTAGCTCCCTTTCTACCTCCTACCTCCCATTTCTATCTCCTACCTCCCTCCTAATTCCTACCTCCCTTTTTACCTCCTACCTCCCTCCTTCCTCTTACCTCCCTTTTTACCTCCTACCTCTCTTTCTTACTCCTCTCTCTACCTCACACCTATTGAAAAGTCAGCGATATCACTGATTTGCCCCAACATCGCCATTTACAAGATGGGTAGGTTGCAGGCGTCAAGAGGTCACACCATCAGCTTCCAACAGGACATCTCTGACTTTTCTCATGTATTGATCCGCATACCCGAGGAGTTGCCAGTAATTGTGCTAAAATGCCCCAATGAGACTATCACAGATAGATCTTTCCTTGTGAAAAGAGACACATTGATTGCTCCGCTCCAATTTCTCAAGGAAAACAACGAAGATTATCGGCTCATTCAGATATCCACACAGAACTCATCAATGTACCCAGAGGATGGAATTGTACAGTCCGTTCCCCAAATTGACTCCTCTGCACACATAATACCACAAGAAGAAGCTTCTGCTGTAAACCAAGAGTCAGCGAGGGAATCATCATCTACGGTTGATTTGCCTATACCACAAGAAAATCTTTTGACTTTGCTCAGGGCTGCTCTTCAGACAGAGAACGAACAAGCAAATGTTGAAAGGCCTACTAGAGACCAACGGGCAATTTCTGATTTCACAACAGGTTACTTCAGTAAGGCATATCCGGATTTTTTTCCCGATTGAAAAGGAGACTACACCAAGCCGCGACTGCGAGCTAACCCGACTTTGGCAGACTACTTTCGTCATTTGATGAGATTGGACCGTGCACATGGTTTTGTGACCCACCATTCATTCACATTTGTGTTCACAAATATCCTGCTTTAAACACAGGATATATGTTTGCCAAGCTGTGCCCAAGATCTGTCTGTGGCATAGCTAAAAAGAGCCCTCTTAAAGGAGGATGAGAAGGTCCTAAACAAGTTACTCTAATTTACATCTCCTATTCCAGCAACAAGACAAAATCTGTGGTACAAGACTCATCAGGTAGTATCCTTCACTCGATGGCTCAGATTGTCTTCCGACGACAAGGCCATGTGTTTTGCAGCAACTACCCAAAATGAACCGAGCAGTTTGGGTATGCTGGGTGAGTGGGTTTTAGGGTTATGATCACCCAGCATGTCTATTTACTTAATTATTATTATTATTATTATTATTATTGTTATTATTATTGTTATTATTATTATTATTATTGTTATTATTATTATTATTAATATTATTTGATAATTCTTTTTATTATTAGTATTATTATTATCATTATTATTATTATCATTATTATTATCATTAGTATTAATATTTTTGTTATTATTATTATTATTATTATCATTATCATTATCATTATTCTTATTGTTACTATAAGTATTATTATTATTATTATTGTTGTTGTTATTATCATATTATTTCAAACTGCAAGCGAAACGACCAGTTTGGAAGTTTCGATACGACCTCATTCAAAGCTTGTCTGTGTCTGTATATTTTATCTTTTACCCATGGCGCCGGTAGGCTTCAGGGAGACCTTAGATGGTTGGCCTCCACCCGTTAGTATCGCGGGTTAGATTTTTTAAGTGACGCCTTTTTTCTTGTTATTGATAGGCGCATGCTGCCAGCGGAAGCTCCTCGCGCATATAACGTTGCAGTCCCGGCGAGGATGGTGTTATGGCAGCACGTGGGTGATCTTAGGTCACTCGGCGGTAGTAATGAAAAAAAGTGGCCAGACCGTGCCGAGGCTCGAACGCGGAACCCTGATCTGGTATGCCCGACCGTTAGCCACTAGACCTATCTATCTGTCTGTTTGTCTGTCTTCTATCTCCTCCTAGACCACTGGAGGGATCAGAATGAAAGTTTCAGTGGTCGTAGGCATCAATCCTTAAATGGTTATTATATATTAAAAACATATTGTTATTATGTACATTTTAAAGTTATTTATGGTAAACCTGTATCTCGGTTAATACTTGTTGCACTTATTCATACTTACCTGGCAAAGGAAACACCCCCCTTTCTACCTCCTACCTATCTCCTACTTCCCTTTCTACCTCCTACCTCCCTGTCTACCTCCTACTTCCTTCCTCCTTTTCTACCTCCTATCTTCCTTGCTACCTCCTATCTCCCTTTTTACCTCCTACCTCCCTTTTTATCTCCTACCTCTTACCTCCTTTTCTACCTCCTACCTACCTCCTACCTCCCTTTCTACCCTACCTCCCTTTCTACCTCCTACCTCCTTTTCTACCTCCTACCTCTCTTTCTACCTCCTACCTCCCTTTCAACCTCTCTCTTCCCTTTCTACTTCCTACAAACCTCCTACCTCCTACCTCTCTTTCTATCTCCTAATTCTCTTTCTTCCTCCTACCTCCTTCCTACCTCCTACCTCCCTTTCTACCTCCTACCTCCCTCCTACCTCCTACCTCCTATTATACATCCTACTTCTCTTTCTTCCTCCTCTTTCTACCTCACACATTTTGAAAAGTCAGCGATATCACTGATTTACCTCATCATCGCCATTTACAAGATGGATAGGTCGCAGGTGTCAAGAGGTCACACTATCAGCTTCCAACAGGACATCTCTGAATTTTCTCATGTATTGCCCCGCATACCCGAGGAGTTGCCAGTAATAGTGCTAAAATGCCCCAATGAGACTATCACAGATAGTTCTTTTTTGGTGAAAAGAGACAAATTAATTGCTCTGCTCCAATTTCAAAAACAACGAAGATTATCGGCACATTCAGATATCCACACAGAACTCATCAATGTACCCAGAGGATGGAATTGTACAATCCGTCCCCCAAATTGACTCCTCTGCACACAACACAACACAAGAGGAAGCTTCTGCTGTAAACCAAGAGTCGGCGAGGGAATCATCATCTACGGTTGACTTGCCTATACCACAAGAAAATCTATTGACTTTGCTTAGGGCTGCTCTTCAGGCATCTGATGAGATTGGACAGTGCACACATGGTTTTGTGACCCACCATTCATTCACATTTGTGTCCACAAATATGCTGCGTAGGCATTTAGCTTTAAACAATGGATATGTGTTTGCCAAGCTGTGTCCAAGATCTGTCTGTGGCAGAAATGAAAAGAGCTTTCGTAGAAGGAAATGAGAAGGTCCTAAAGAAGCTACTCTACTTCGCATCTCCTATTCCAGCAACAAGACAAAATCTGAGGTACACGACGCATCAGGCAGTATCTTTTACTCAATGGCTCAGATTGTCTTCCGACGACAAGGCAATGTGTTTTGCAGTAACTACCCAAACTGAACCGAGCAGTTTGGGTATGCTAGGTGAGTGATTTTTAGGGTCATTATCACCCAGCATGTCTATTTACTTAATTATTATTATTAATAATAGTATTAGTATTATTATCAATATCATTATTATCATTATCATTATCATTATTACTATTAATGTTATTATAATTATCATCATTATTATTATCTTTATTATTGGTGGCAGCACTGGTATGTATGTATGTATGTGGTAACATCCCATTATACCCTGTTTCTTACCAAATAATGTAGTGGAAGCTGGTACTTCAGAAGGATGCTTATTGTCACAAGACATTTTATTTCACCTGATATCACCACAATAATATACGTTTTCCACCATAAAGTATGCATTTTGTGTATATAATGTGTTGTTAGGAGTAAAATTTAATTAAATTCACTGCAAAGTAACTCATGGTGTGCCTTCTACCAAGTACCTGTCCTTTGGCAGGACATTGGCCCTTCAGAAGTTAGCGTGTGTGTTTTGTGTCAAGACTTTAGTCTGTGGTGTGTATAAACCAAGCCCAAATCTCCAGACTAAGCGTATTATTATTATTATTATTGTTATCATTATCATCATTATTATCATGACTATTAATATTATTATTATTATTATTTCTTTATTGTTTATTATTATAATTACCATTGTAATTATTATTATCATTATTATTATTATTATTATTATTAATATTATTATTATTATTATTATTATTATTATTATTATTATTGTCATTATTATTATTATTATTATTATTGTTATTATCATTATCATTATTATTATTATTACTTTTATTATTATTATTATTATCATGATTATTATTATTAATGTTATAAGTATTACCATAATGTTTTATTAATATCATTATAATCACTATTAATATTTTTATTGTTATTATTATTATCATTACATTATCATTACTATTATTATTATCATTATCAATATCATTATTCATAATATTATTATTATTATTATTATTATTATTATTATTATCATTATTATTATTTTTTATCATTATTACTATTGTTATTATTAGTAAAGAAAGATGATTGTGCATGATAGAAGTGAATGGAGAGCGGTGGTGATTGCATGGTTAAAGGACATAGCCATGACGACCCTTGGAGGAGGTTTTCACCATGACAAATCATTGACTGCAGAAAAAAAATTGTAACAATATACAACACAAATTTAGAAAAACAGGCAAACCAGTAACTAGATTTATATAATTTTTTTGAAAAATATGCAAAAAACAGTTTTATCAAGAGACATGCAAATTAGTGGGATGTTTGGTGCTGTTTGCCATGGAGAAGTGATTCAATGTCTGGATCGATTGATGAGGTAGACAATAACAGAATGTCATTGAGGTGGCGGTCACCTAGCTGGAAGCGAATGCGAAATTTTGCATATATAATTTTTGAAAAAAGTTGTTCATAACAGTAAGTGCTGCCAAACATGGCAACGATGCGTTTTACATGCTCAATGTAATTTTAAAATTTGTTAGAAGGAAGGACGAGGTCACGGAAGGAGAGTGGAGAAGCGGTACGGTACTTTGCCCTCAGTTCGTCATTACACTGAAGCTCCACCAACTCCATCTGCAGGGAGACAGGGACTTCGTCCACAGGAAAGTCAAAAGGGGGAGGTGAACAGCTTGAAGCCCGGAGCCAGTGGCCTGACACCTGTGGGTTTGTTAACAAACCCACGAGAGGTGACAATATACAAGACCTTGTATTTTCAACAAACAATAGTCTAGTAGGTAACGTTACCACGGGCCCAGAGTTTGGAAATAGTGATCATAAAATTGTCCCTTTCAATGTAAACCTCGTGATCTACAAAGAAAATGTGAGCGAAGAACATGTCTACATATATCGCAAAGGTAACTTTAAAAAATTAAGGAAAATTCTGTCAGATACAGATTGGAGCAAAGTAGAGAACGAAACCGATGTAAATTAATCATGGACAAAATTATATAACATCTTAAATAGGTTCGTAAATTATGCGTTCCAGTTTCTATAAGACGTTCACATAAAAATAACAAACCTAAGGGGTGGAATAGCCAAATTCATTCAAGATTATTGCATAAAAAAAAAAAAAAAAAAAAAAAAAAACACGCACACAGTAAGTATTTGCTATCACGAAGCAAAGCCGATAAGATAGAATACGGAAGACCTAGACGCTAAACAAAAAAGATGATTAGACAAGGTAAAAAAGATCTCGAAATATATATAAAGCAAATAAAATTAAATCCAACCCCAAAGCATTTTGCAGCTAAGTACATAATACAAAAGTTATCACATAAAAAATTGGCCCACTTTTTCTAGAAAATGGTGAAGTAACAAAAAACGAACTAGAAATAACCGAAGCATTAAATGAATACTTTGCATCTGTTTTTTGTCGTTGAAGAAATTTATGAAATCCAAGACATAATACCAGCTCAACCTAATTTAATTCCATTAAGCAATTGTAACTTTACTGAAGATGCAGTAACTAAAGCACTTGATAAGATTAAAGTAAATAAAACTCCCGGTCCTGATTATGTTGCACCGACAATTTTGAAAGAGGCAAAGTATCAAATCAGCAAACCGCTTACGATACTATTCAATAAATCCTTAAATTCTGGAAGAGTCCCAGATATTTGGAAACTGAGAAATTTAACCCCCTTACAAAAAAAGGGAGACAAAGCGCTACCAAATAGCTACAGACCAATAAGCCTCACATCCGTAGTCTGTAAACTAATGGAAACTCTGTTACGTGATAAAATAGTGAGTTTCCTAGAGGAAAATAATATGATTAAAAACACTCAACATGACTTTCGCCACAAAAGTTCATGTCTAAAAAATCTTCTCGACTTTTATAATGACAAATTCAAAAATTATGGCGAGACAAAAGTGGTAGATATCATTTATCTTGATTTCCAAAAAGCGTTCGACAAAG
>JAPQNM010002433.1:12500-20000 GCA_029783475.1 Metacarcinus magister | reverse complement strand
TTTTCTCTAAGTTTCAATTCTCCCTTTCTAAATTTGCCATTATAATTAAAAGAGATACCCAGATATTTATAGTCACTCACTACTTCAATATCATTATTACCAAACTGAAAATTATAATTACTGTTTTGTACTCTGCCCCTACTAAAGATAACAATTTTAGTCTTACTGCAGTTAACGTCTAATTTCCATTGCGTACAGTAGTTGTAAAGAGCGTTGATGGCCTGACGCATATCTTGTTCACTATCACAAAGTATAACAGTGTCATCAGCATACATTAATATAAATAAATTTAGATACGCATTTAAATATTCAATACTGAAATTTAAATAGTTGCAATTTTTTGCTATTAGGTTTTCCTGAATGTCATCAACATAAATTGCAAAAAGTAAAGGTGATAAATTTTCTCCCTGTCTTAAACCCCAGTTACATATAAAAGTATCAGACATTTGTTGACCTATCACTACACATGATTTCACATTATCGTACATGCTACGAATAACATTTAATATCTTACCATTGATGTTTTTCCTAACCAATTTATACCAGAGTCCTTCCCTCCAAACCTTATCAAAAGCTTTCTTGTAATCTACAAATAGACAGAACGTTTTTTTCTTTTTAAATTTAAATAACTCAACAATACACTTTAGTAGAAATATGTGATCCAAAGTAGAATATCCTGGCCTAAAGCCAGCTTGGTTTTCATCAATAGTATTGTTGACTTCAGAGTATTCCCTAATTCTTTCATTTTTGATAGATGTAAATAGTTTTCCCATACAACTCAAAAGCGTAATTCCACTATAATTATTGGTGTCGTTCACATCCCCTTTATTCTTGTATATTGGCACAATTACACCAACAAGCCATTCTGATGGAAAATGACCACTATCAAGAATTTTGTTCAATAACTTCACATATAGGGGACAAAGAAGGTCTTGGGTACTCTTGATGTATTCATTTACAATGTAATCACTCCCAGGAGACTTATCATTCTTCAGAGTAGCAATGCATTTCTTTACTTCAGTGATAGTTATAGGGCTGTTAAGTATATCACAATGATATTCACTGTCTACCTCGTAGTTTATTGTTTCGCTTGTATCATCCCCTTCAGTTAAAAGCATTTTAAAGTGGTTATAAAATTCATCAAGTGTTATATCATTTTCAACAGTTGTTTTATCTCCTTTTAGTATATTCCAATATTTCTTTGGATCTTTACTTTTGTTCTACCTGAGTTGTTGTAATAATGTCTTGGTTTCTTTATCCTTAACCCTTTTTACTTCCTGTTTGTATTTTTTGCTCTTCTCAATCATATCTGTATACGCACTATTACATTTCCTCTTATTGTATCTATGTTTAGCTTTATGATAATCTTTCCTTCTTTTGTAACACTGATTGTCATACCCTTTCATACACGCTCCGTTGCTGTTTTTAGTATAAACTCTCTTTGGACAATTAGGAAATATACGCATTGCTGGTTCTAGAATTAGTGTTTTTATTTCCTGATTGATTTCGTCTACGGAAAGGTATTCAACTCTCTGGATTAATTGAGTCACTTTACCTGTGTCTACGCTATTCACATAATTTAGCTTTTTTTCTATTTTTCATTTTCCGGGTTTTACATGGTTAGCTTGTTCTACCAGCTCTTTCCCTCTCATACTGGGCTGCACTGTCATGCCAGTACATTCTAGACTAGTGTGTAGAGCACTATGTATGTCTGAGTGTAATGGGTCAAAATCACATACCTTAAAATCTTTAACAAGACAAATAACATTATAAGATCCAATAACATAGTCAATAGTTGTTTTATGTGTAGTAGTTGATTTTCCAACTCCAATATCCTCTCCTACCCTGCCATTGAGAATAACAATTTTATTATTTTTACAAACATCTAATAATTTCTTTCCATATGTACTTCTGTCTGGGGTCAGGTCTTCATTATACCTCCTTTCTGAGTAACCTAGAGATCGTAACAAACAACAGATATCCTCTTCCAGGGGTAATGCAAGATCATTATCGTTAAAACATTGCGCTATATCAGGCATTACACCAGTGTGAGCATTAAAGTCCCTACTGATTATATGATAAAAATCATCACATGTATTAGATAAGAGAAAATCATCCAATTCATCAAAGTGTTGTGGTTTACCATATCTTGAGTGGCTGGGTGGTATGTAAACACATGTAAGTAACAAATTTCTCTGAAACCCAAGCATATGTCCGTTAATCTTAATTGTCAACAATGTCTCATAATCATTCTCAACCGTTTTCCACTTTAATTTACCATCATTCTTTATACCAATTAAAAAGCCTCCTGACTTGTACCTGCTTAACCCAAATCTAGTTTTATAGACAATATTAAACCCAGCATTCAACATTTTCACTTTTACATTATTCATATCAACTTCATCACATTTTATTTCGGGCAAACAAATAACATCGTAACTGTTAATCAATCCCATAAATTCCTCCAAAGCCAATTTTGATTTTAACCCACAAACATTTAATGTCAGTATGTTGATGCGAGACGAAGTGTCCCTCACAGGTGTTGCAGTATCTAGTAAAGGTGTATTATGTGTCACAGGTGTTACAGTGTCTAGTCGAGATGTATCATGTGTCACAGGTGTGGTAATGTCTAGTAAAGGTGTATTATGTGTCACAGGTATGGTAGTGTCTAGTAAAGGTGTATCATGTGTCACAGGTGTGGTAGTGTCTAGTAAAGGTGTATCATGTGTCACAGGTGTGGTAGTGTCTAGTAAAGCTGTATTATGTGCCACAGGTGTGGTAGTGTCTAGTAAAGATGTATCATGTGTCACAGGTGTGGTAGTGTCTAGTAAAGGTGCATTATGTGTCACAGGTGTTGTAGTGTCTAGTAAAGGTGTATCATGTGTCACAGGTGTGGTATTGTCTAGTAAAGGTGTATCATGTGTCACAGGTGTGGTAGTGTCTAATAAAGGTGTATCATGTGTCACAGGTGTGGTAGTGTCTAGTAAAGGTGCATTATGTGTCACAGGTGTTGTAGTGTCTAGTAAAGGTGTATCATGTGTCACAGGTGTGGTAGTGTCTAATAAAGGTGTATCATGTGTCACAGGTGTGGTAGTGTCTAATAAAGGTGTATCATGTGTCACAGGTGTGGTAGTGTCTAGTAGAAGTGTATTATGTGTCACAGGTGTGGTAGTGTCTAATAAAGGTGTATCATGTATCACAGGTGTGGTAGTGTCTAGTAGAGATGTATTATGTGTCACAGGTGTAGTAGTGTCTAGTTGAGATGTAATATCTATCACAGGTGTGGCAGTGTCTAGGACGGTTGAAATGTGCATCACAGGTGTGGTAGTGTTTAGTACAGGTGTATGGAACCATGTCAAGCACTACTGAACCAGTTATCTAGTACAGGTGTATTATGGTACCGTACCTGTGTAAAGCTGTTGTTGTAAAACGCATGACTACTAGCTACGTTTCCTTGAATGTTGTCATTATTGCACGAATCCTATACTCGTACGCTGTCCAAGAACGCTTCAAGCTTCTCCTCGTTCCATCCAAGCTTGTACATGTCTACTGGAGTATCAAAGGCCTTCTTTACTTCTTTTCCATTCTCCTTTACCAGTGCGTAGATTTTTCCACCAATTGTCCAGGTCTTGCTCGTTTGTGGGTCCTTCCTTATTTCGTATTATGTGTGTGTGTGTTTTTTACCCATGGCGCTGGTAGGCTTCAGAGAGACCTTAGATGGTTGGCCTCCACCTGTTAGTAGCGCGGGTTAGATTTCTTAAGTGACGCCTTGTTTCTTCTTTTTGATAGGCTCATGCTGCCAGCGGAAGTTCCTCGCGCATATAACGTTCCAGTCCCGGCGAGGATGGTGTTATGGCAGCATGTGGGTGATCTTAGGACACTCGGTGGTAGTAACGAAGAAAAGTGGCCAGCACGTGCCGAAGCTCGAACGCGGGACCCTGAGCTGGTATGCCCGACCGCTAGCCACTAGACCACCGGGAGTTGATATTTAGTCTGGCCGTCAGTGTCTTGATCACAAAGTTAATACGTTTCGCTTAAGGGGAGTTATGTGAGTACGTTGACCGTGAATGAGAAGCGAGGTGGGCTGGTATGTATTATTATCGTTTTTCTGTGTCGTCAGGTTAAACACGACAGCTAGTGTTAATGCATTAGTGTTCAGTGAGACGTGTCTTCAGGCGCGCGTCGTTGCATCTTGTAGGGAGGTCACCACCAATTGTTTTTCAAGGAAGGAGCAATAAGATATAACATGCGTCTCTTACTACCAATGACGCTGTTTTTCCTACTGCTACTGCTGCCCGATTTTTCCCTCTGTCAGGCCACTCTCCTGTGCCGGCTCGCCCTGCACACTCACCCGTCACTCTCAGCTGCTCTGAATGTAGATCGTTGTAGATGCATCGTGACAACACCATAAATACTTGGGTCGGTGGCCGGTGGTCCGTCGCGCTATTTGTACACATGCGAGGCCACCTAAAGGTCACCAGTTCCCATTTTTCGGCTGAACAACGACACAGTTGATCAAGTATTAGGGGGAAACTCTATTTAGCAAAGGTTTTTGTATAGCTTATGCAATGGGTATTTTGGCTTGATTATGGTTTCTATTATCTCCGTTCAGTAATTCTTTATTGTCTTTCTTGTAGTGGTTTTTTTTGTGTGTGTATGTGTGCATGCTTTAGCGAAAAAGGAATTCTGGGAGAGTAATTCAGTGTCCTGTACACAGTTATTATATACTAGAAACACAGGTTGCTGTTTAGGTGTCTGTATTACGCCAAAGAAGTACACAAAAAGTGCCGTCAGGGGACAAAGTGTAGCCACCATGCGACGGACAGGGAGAGACTGACTGGCAGCAAGACATGCTTGCCAGACATAAGATTTATATGGAGGGTACGACATGTCTTCAGATTCACATATCCACACCTGCCTCCCCCCTCACGCTCATAGCTCTGTCTCGAGCGGAACTCTTTTCTTTGAGCCACTGGGAACGACGTGAGTCAACTGGGGGGTCAATGGAAAGATACATACTTTTCTCGTCCGTGCAAGGTGCCACAAGGATATGAGGAAGGAGGTCAACACTACTGGGTGTCACTGGTTGCAGGAACCGGTGGTTATGACACCAGACACGTCCACTAGAGAGATGGACCTCGTAATCCCTGTAAGTGCCACGGCCAGTGATCACGCCAACCTTGTCCCAGCGGAGAGACGTCGGGTCTTGAATGCGCACTGTCTCTCTGACGCTCAACTTGGGAAGGGGTCGGGCGTGCTGGTTATAGTGAGCCTGCACCTGGGCAGCTTGGGCGGCAGCACGACGGTTGCAGTCCTCCGTTTTGGTCTACCATTCCTCGGAGCAGGATTTCGGGTGCGCGGGGACGCAGGAGCAAAGGGGGTTGGCCAAACAGATGTTGCGCAGGAGATCGTCCTGTGAAGGTGGGAGCATTGCACAGCTCCAGGAGACCACTGGCGAACTCTTCTGTGTTAATGTTGCCGGAGGGAGCTTTCTTCAGGATGAGGTGCTTCACTGATTTTACAGCAGCCTCGACGTGGCCATTCGACTGGGAGTAGTGCGGCGATGTCACTACGCGCTCCATAAAGTTTTGGAAGGCGGCGCTGGTGAACTGGGGTCCGCTATCAGTTCGTAAGCGAAGGGGGGCACCCACTTCCCGAATGTAACAGCAGAACATCTGGATGGTGTCCATACCACAGGAGACAACCACAGGCCATCCCGAGAGTCGGTCTGCAATGACAAGGAAGAACTTCCCAGCGACTGTGAAGAAGTCTGCACAAACGAACGCGAAGGGCCTGGAGAGGTTGTCGTTGCACATCATGGGTTCCTGTTTTTGACTGGGTTGTAGCACCTGACATGTATCCCAGGCAAGGACAGTGCTGGCGATGTCTAAATCTATGCCAGGCCAGAACACAGTCTGCCTCGCCCAACATCTTCCACACCCCGATGGCTGTCGTGGAGGCGTATGAGGATGGAACGGCGAAGAACAGTATGAACCACAAATTATCTGGCCATATAGGATCAGCTCCCCGTCCACGTAGAGGTGATCGCCGAGTTTCCAATATGGGATTAGAGAACTGTGTAAATCGTTCCGGTTGTACGGGAATCTGGACATCACGCAGGAAGTAAGGCGGGCGTACGACCGGTCCGCGCTCGCTGCAGCTCAGAGTACTTATAGGGTCCTGTTGGCATCATGATGTAGTGCGTCTTGGCCAGAGTATCTAGCATTTGAGGTAACAACGCACCGTAAGTGTGCGGCGGTGTTGGTGCACGCCATCTCGTCCTCGATGTGAGGCGGCTAATTGGGGCTCTCGACAGAACATACGGGATGCAGAGCTGTCTCTCAGCATACCACACGTCCGTGAAGAGGTAAGGCAAGATTTACTTCTTGAGACGCTGGAGGTGAAGGTTCTCGACCGCATCCAAAGTGTAGAATTGAGACCAATGGTGAGTGGTCCGTCATCAGCATGAAGTTCTGTAGTCCAATCAAGTACAATATACATTTTGACATGGCCCAGACGACGGCCAGTAGGTCTAGCTCGATGGTGACGTAGCGGGTCTCAGCATCAGCGAGGAAGCGTGAGCCAAACTGAACTAGACGTGTCCTTCCTTGGCCGTGGTCATGGAGGAAAGCGTACCCGACCCCGTGACGGCAAGAGGCATCCATCTTAAGGATGACCGGTAGCGCGGTAGTGTTCCAGGGCAGGCGGTTGAATTAGGGTCGTCTTGATGCGGCTGAAAGCTTTGTAGTCGTTTGCTGTCTATGTGAACATCCATTTTGGGCTCATAAGGGACGAAGAAGTTGGACCGCAGCTGCTATATCTGGGGTGAACAATTGGTTCACCAGGCCCATGGATGAACGGAGGTCAGTCAGGATCGTAGGAGTCGGGAATTCTCGGATGGCACTGACTCGGTCCTCGCCTGCAGAGACGCCCGCAGCGGAGAGGTCGTAGCCACATAATCGTAGCCTAGATTTAGCGACTGCGAACTTGTCTTTATTCAGGGTGATTCCATGATTACGGCATCAGACCAACATCTGACGAATCCTCTACAAATGTGTAGGGAAGTCGGCATCGAAGAGAATGTATTCGACCATCTTGACGCAATTTTCCATCCCCTGGAGTGTCATGTCACTGCGAAGGCAGTAGGCGTCACCGGTGGCCGCGAAGCCCATGGGTTTTCTGCAGTGCGTGAATCGGCCGTAGGGCGTTATGAAGGTCATGAGGTAGCGATCCTACTTATCATCTCCAACTACCAGTACCCGTACAGGGCGTTAGCTGTTCTGAAGAAACGACCTAATGGTTTAACCCTGCGGACGGCAGCGAAAGACGTTGGTGCTGGGTGAGTCGGGCAGAAAACTTAACCGTTAAGTTTCGTGAGGTCAACCGTGATCCGAATACCTTTGTTCTTGGCGACGACGACCAATGGGTGGCACCAGTCAGATGGATCGTCGCCGGCAGGCTTGATTATCCCCTGACGTGTCATGGATTCCAGCTCCTCCC